>JAUJPO010075884.1:0-11194 GCA_032270745.1 Tiaropsis multicirrata
TTCTTCGAACTACCTGGGTGCTTTATGCTACGTTGTTTTCTAATGACATAACTATTGGCAATTAATGATCAGATCGAGTTTAATATATTCATGCTCTCTTTCTCTCTTTATCCGATAAGGTATGCAAAAAATAACGAAAGTAACATTAACAAAATAATTTGCCTAGCGAAAACAGGAAGTTCGTTCCTACAGTTTCCTCGTCTTAAATTCTTCAAAAAGGTGTTTTTTTGGCACTGCTTCTTCGAAATTTTTCATGAAAACCTTTTTTATGAAAACATAACTTTATGAAAGAATTTCCGAAAAATTTCAAATAGTTCAACTATTTCTAGAAAATGAAAAAACAAAATTGATTTCCCCATGGAAAAAGGCACTTCTCGTAAATTGGGAGAATTTACGTTTTTTCAAAGTCTTTTTAAAATCCGTAACATCGTTATTGTAATTAAAATTTCCTCGAAAATTTCAATTACTCATGAAGGAATTCATGAAAAAAAAATTGTAAATGTAGATTTTCGCTAAATTTTTCAAGGAACGTTCAGTTAAAATTTGTTCTTCAATCTCGAAAATCGATTTTTCGGTGTATATACTGAGCCCTTAAGCTTAAAAAGCTTTATTATTTGTTACTACCCGAGCGAGAGGGCCTAAGTCTATAATTTGCAAATGCTGGAATCTGATTTGATAAAAAAGTGACGTAATCGCCCGCTACGTCACTTTTTAACAAAAACTGCAATGGCTTCACATTTCATGTAGTCAAAAAGTTGTGATTCACAAACCTAAAAAGCCTATTAATTTGGACAAAATTCTCTTGGAAATGCACATTTGGGACAAAGCTCGGGTAATAATCTATATAATAACTGTTTAGTCGTGCATTACGTCGAATAATGACCACTGTCACGTAATGCTCTCGCAAACAGTATTATAGGGTTATTATTTAAAGGTTGCACGAGCAGTTTCGAGCTTAATCCTCGGTATTTTCAAAGTTGACCCATTTGATCGAATTTTGGGTTTTGAGGTTTTAAAAGCAAAATAATTATCGGTGGACAACCGGTGAGCAAATACGTTTTCTGAGAATATCTTCTCGTTTTGGGACTGTTCTACCAATAATACGTTCAGCTCTACACTCAAGTTGGTGGATTCTATCCTTTTAGATATTGTGGGGTAGAACCATACATAATCAACGAGCAAGTAGGGGTAGAACGAGTAACTGGTAGACAAAATAGGCGGTATCAATGTTCATAAAGTAACGAGTTTTACGAAGTATTCGGATTTGAGATGCTGCCATTCTGATTGATTCAGTGAGGAGCATGAACATGTTGAGGGCGGATTGTGTTAATGTAATAGGTACTTGTATTTGTTCGTAAGATTGAATTGGAATTCCATTGTGGTTTATCAATAGGATATGGTCTTGTCTCCAGAGCCTCTGGTGGGTACCGAAAAGCATAGCTTCAGTTTTTCCTTTTTTAGAGTTTATAATGAGTTGGTTTTTGGACAACCATGTGGCAATGGAGTCGAAATATTTATATAACTTGTTTTGGATATCAAGGAAATTCTTTCCTTAGACAATCAAAACAGTATCGTCAGCCTACATGATGACTTTTGATTGATTAACGACAGTTGTGGCACCGTTAAAATAGGCAATAAAAAGAAGGCCGCTTATCGAGCCTTGCGGAACACCACAGAAGTTTGGTTGTCAAATATAAATTCAACTATTTATGGCAAAAAAGTGATAGACAGACAGACCCTGAAAAATCTGGAAACTTGCAGATTTTTGAAATATTTCATAGAAAAATCAGGTACATAACCCCAGAGAACTTTTTTACTCAGAGGACTCAGAAGGAAAAAATACCGAAATTGGCAGATGACCCTGGACTACGGTGGGGGGATTTATAGGTTAGAAAAACCCACCGTTCACTGTTAGTGGGATCTTAGGAGGTAGCAAAGATTGTTCCCATTGTACAAAACACGGTCGTATTTTGTACACTACCGTATATACAATGTAGGGTTGTACTGGCAGTAATTAGCTAGAATTTGCTCAAAAACTTTTACCTTGTATGCTTGTGGGTTTTGAAATCTTGAAAAAAACCCACATGCATTTCATTTACAATCTTAATCACCTTAATCAGTGAGCAAGACAACATTAAAATCAATCAAACCTTGGTGAAGCCATCTTAATTAAACCCATGCAATTGAAAATTACATCCATTTGAAGTATTTTGGGCTCAGCTTTTAACTTCTCAAATCAAAAACAAAACAAGCAGAGCGCCAGAATTGTTTTGATATCAAAAGAAAGAGCCAGGACTATGAAAAATGCAGTACTTTCACCCTTACCATTTTTTTTACTCCTTTTCAATCACTCAAAATCAAGTATAGAATATTTAAAGTTTTTTAGTTTTTTAAAAATGTTATAGAATAAAAGACTTGTTTTGTCGAGTCCTGATTATAGATCTTGAGTTACTTAGAAAGCTCAACCAAATCCCGGACAAACCCTGCAAATTGATCTCATCCAGGTTTTTTTATGATTTGCAGGGTTGCAGGGTCTGCGTCCGTTTGTAAATCAAAATATAAAGCAAAGCTTTAACCCGGTCAAACAACACGCTTTTAGTTACGGCTCACTACAGATTTTGAGTCTAGAAAAATAACTTTTGCCGAACTAAATATCTAAAATCAAGACTCGAATTTTCAGAAAGTTCACAGTACAGCGCTTTAACGAATTCGGGCGGCGAAGCAAAGAATTACGGTCTTGAATTCACTACACTAACGAAAAGAAGCCGTAAGACTCAATCTATATCAGGGGTGTCGCACCGCCCCTCTGTTTTTTTTTTGAAAATATTTGAAAATATTCTTCCCTCCAGTTTCTGACAGGGTCCAAAAATCAGGTAGAATTTCTTAAAACTTGTCAAAAGTTGGTCTCAGACAGGGTTCACACTTCGACCTCCTGGTAAAGTCAACCCCCCCCCCCCCCGGCACATATAATGATAATCCTACTATACTGCCAGGTGTTTTGACTTCAATATGAAGAACACACACAAAAGAATCAAAGTTTGTTACGTTTGTCCTTGTCCGATTACTGCAGAGCTGATGAAGATAATGAATGAACGGCGCAGTGACATCGACGTCAAGCTTTTGTTGTTTGTTAAATGATTTCTTTTCTTGAAATTAAGCTATACTTTTTGTTGAGAAATTGGCGGTTATTATTTGCAATCCTGTTGTCATTCATACCCACCAGAATTCAATCATTTTAATTGGCTCTATTTTTCATGCTCTCCTAAATTTCCAAATAAACGATCATTTGTAACAAGAAACGTAATGTCATTAGTATTTTCTACTGTTCTATGTATGTTTTATGAACATCCATCCGACGGATTTATACATCCTAGTCTAATTGTTAGTTTCAGCATGTGTAATAACACGCAATTGAATGTTTTGTTACTGCTGCTTTGTCACTAGACTCACTCTTGCTTCGAACCTGTGAGATAATCCATAGCTAATCTTCTAGTTAATAAGTCGTGTTATTTTTAACAAATATAATAACAAACTGCTGGTCTTGAATTTGAAACATCTCTGTGCCTTTTTATTTCATGGAGCTCAAATTTATTTGTTAGAAACTATTAAATCATTTAGCAAGTGCAACAACATTGCACGGTTTTGTCATATGTGTATGTATGTGTGTATGTCATGTAATATTGAGTTACTTGGACTTATTAGCTAGTGATTATAGAAGATTTAGATGACCTAAACATAATGGTATCACGCTATATAGGCCAATATTCGGTGATTTTGAGCAAACGAAATATGCTTCAAAAGACCACACTATACAGCCATATTGCATATTATGTTTCCATTTATCTTCCTGTCATCATGCATGATGTGTTAAGAGGATTAAACTCAACGAAGGATATTAAAAAAAAAACTCTTACCATTTTACCGTTTTACCATACTGATATCACATTTTTCAATGTTGAGATGCTGATGTATTAGTAAAAATGTACAAACCCCTCCACTCAGTCCCATTGGCAACTTGTCGTTCAAAATAAAATCAAAATATTTTTAAAGCTCGATCAAAAGTGCACTAAAAATTTACTTACAAAAAAAACCGTTCGAGGATTCGCTGCTTTACTTTAGTAAAGGCACTTTACTATTCTCTGAAAGTTGGAAATAGTTCCATGTCATTTTCAAAAAGGAACCCACTATAAAATCCATAACATTTTAAAGAACTTCTCAAATTTTAGTTCCTGTTAAAGGTTAGACTATTTAGGTTTGACATATACCTTTAGACCTCTCCTGGGAGGAGTAGCCATTGAAATTGACAACACTGTGAATATCAATGCTCAAACCTTAACCCTAAAAGACTTTCTCTTAAATAGGACCTGATTATTTCAAATTATGACCAGTTCGGTAATCTCTTCAGTGATTCACATAATGGTATTGATTGGCATGATGGTAGGAATGAGGAAATTTGTTTCGTGAGAATTATATTTTGGCAATTTAGACCAAAGTTATTTGAAATGAAATGAAAATCTTTCCTGTTATTTTCCTATGTTACAAAATGAGAAAAACAAGCAGTGATTGTGTGAATTGGAAGGAAAGAGAGTGCACTCTTGAATTTCTTCTTTGAACTTTTTTCTTTATTCCACAGACAATATTCAAATATCAGGCGACTAATGGTTGTAGATAGGTGTAGGAAAAAAGAAAATCTCCTTCCTTCTTGATCCAACGAACATTTTCGAAATTTTATTTCTTTCCTTTTGAGAATATTTAATTACATCCAAAGGCATATGTTGTACAGGTATAAATATTTCCCTCAATTACAAAGTAATTTCATTCGGATTGTTTTATAACGAACCCATTGGGAAGAAGTGAAAAAATTCTTCAAATCAAAATGAAAGCTTCTCATTTGCTTTTCGTTTTCTTTCTTATCGGTAAGAATTTCTATAATAATCAGCCGGCGTTTACTTGACTGCTACAAGGTGTTTCAAAAAGGATACCATTCTGGACAGTCAAAACTGTATGTTATTTAGAGTGATGTGCTTTTTGAAACAGTGTGATTTATTTTGGTTCTTAAATGTGAGAATCTCTTTGTTTGAGGGACTTTGTCTGCTATTTGAAGTATTTTTGGTGCTCAATACCAGATTATGCGTATTAAATTGTGATGAATAATTTATTCAAATTTTCAATATTTTCAGGACCATTATGGATCGAAAACGAGGCCGCGCCATTAGTCAAACCAAATACCACGATAGAACCAGCAGACGTGGTCAATGTCGGTGAAGGTAATTGTAGACATAGCCTTTGTGGTGATCGAGAAGCTGGACAACATAGATTTGGACACATATTCATTTTTGAATGTCAGAGGAATAGTGTGGCATCCAAATGCTTCAAATGTCGAAATGGGGGCGTGATCAAAGAAAAAGGGAAAATACCAGTCTGTGAAATCAAAGTATGGTGAATTGGATTAATACCGATGAAACCTAAAACGGGCGGAAGAACTGAAAACCGTTTAATCGTTGTAATTAAACTAGATGAATCCCTGGTTGCTCATTTTTGCACTGAAATATTCTTTTATCAATTGGTTGAATCAACGATGTAAAAAATGATAGATAACCAACTACCTCTAGAAGGCAATTGCTCCCAAGAAAGCAACCATTGTTTTCCTATTGAAATCAAAACTCTAATGAAAAGCTGTGTGTGCAGTGCGTGTTATGCTTTTAGCTCGATTTTGACACACTTTTGACATTCACTGAATTGATAGAAATTTTGAATTGCTATTTACAGCAGATTTTGAATTTTTTCGATTCTGTCCAATAGAAGGTTGCAGATGAAGCAAGTTTTTATTTAATTGTATTTTTTACGATGCAAAATGTCATTATAATTTTTACAACCTTAACACGGATGTTTTTTTAGGATCAAGGCAAGTTGGTTATCTATTATTTTTACATCGTTGCCCCACTTGACGGCATCACGCCTTATATTTAAAGAGTTTTATTTTTATTTTTGGTAACTTTTAAAGATCAGGTAATGGATCTCGTACCAACTGGAAAAATAGGTTGACACCAGGCTTAAACCATCCCCGATGTTTCAGTTTTTGAATTTGAAGGTAAAACCTTTTGTTTTCCACCTTCTTGACATTATTAGGAACAGACTGTTTAAAAGAAAATATTTTAATCATGAGTAATTAAGAAATCAATGAAGCATGGACCTTCAAAAAGACGTGATAAATACGTTAATCATGTAATTTTCACAAAAAATGCTTAATCTCGATGGGGAAAAGAGCTTTTTCCTTCGGATTTTTTCTAAAGTGCTCATAAATAGTTGTGTTATTTAGACTTTTGCGGAAAATTTTTTCTCATTCAATGCGTAAAAAATTATAACTAGTTTTATGAGTGAAAGACTAACGAAAAACCACTATTTTCAAGATTTTGAGACAAAGAAGCTGTTACAAATTTTTTCCGCAAATCTTATTTATAGTTCCAAAGTAGACACGTCATCTGAACCAAAAAAACTTAAATATTAATTTTTCACCGAGAATGAGGTCCTCAAAGTTGAAATACTCTTCTTCGCAAAAGTCTTCAATTTCTTCTTCATCAATTTTTTCGTTGCGATTTTTATGTTTTTAGATGTATGAAGGATTGGCCTAGCAGAAAATGTATAACATGATATACTTTAACGGCCTGTATAACGTACAAATTAACATTTAATGCATAACAATATTGGAAAATTCACTATGGTCAGAGCCCTTAAAGAAAAATTGTAAAAATTCTCTTTATCGGAGGGGGATAAGAGACAAATGGATATCGAAATCGGAATTTCTTTCGACACTGGGGAAAAAAAAAAATTCAAAACAAATTGATTTTTGCCACCGGCACGAGGGGGCCTCATAGCTTCATGAACACTGCCAATGCTCTAAAAAGTTATTCAGAAAGACAACGGATGCGGATCAGCCTTACCTGAATTAGATCTTGTGCTAGTTAGTTTTTGTTCGCTATTTTTTGTATCTTTCTTTCTCTCAATAAAAAAGAAAAAGTTATTACCTTCGATAACTTGGAAATTGAATTCTCCATTCTAAAATTTGATGTTTTTTTCAAAGGTAAAAAGTATAAAATTTGTTGCTTGACTATGTTTTCTTGATTCTTTTTGAATGTTATATGAAGGACGAAATAAAATAAAATGTATAGCTTAATGCCATGGATGCATTGCTTTTCTTTACCTTGAAAAATCATTGATGTTTCTATAAAGTTATTTCTCCTACAATGCAATGAGAGTAGGCACTTTTAAGCGCCAGTTATTTCTAGTTTATTCTAAAAATTGATTGTGATGACACAATTAAGTCGATCGAAATTTAGTTGGGATAGGTATCGAAATTTTTATATTTTCTAATGGGGAGAGAACTGTTTTTCCAATGAGTGTTTCCTGAATTTCTAAAATCAATATACATATCGACAGACTACTTCTGTTCTAGCGACCTTTATTAAAGCGCTCAGGCAAAAAGGCTTTATTACTGAGCTGTTAGATCATCAGAAGTCAATCTTTTGAAGAACAAGAGCAAAATGTTTCTTTATTTTAATATCGGAGTTTATAAGAATTTATAAGAAGTGTGCCGATAAAATAAACGAAAAATATATATAAATACAACACTAAAATTTGACAAATATTAACAAAAAAAGTAATAGCCACACAATTGAATTCTTCAAATCGTTACACCCCCTGAGACTTTTACCGAAGGCGTGGTAGCGTTGGGCATCTGCCCAATAAAAAGATGATCGAATTTTTCATTCCTCGTGAAAGATATTTATATCAGATAGAATGCCGTAGTTGAAAAGGACTTTTTACGGTTGGCTACTGGATATTATAAGTTGAGTGTCTAAGGTTCTACAGCTAAACGTCTTTAGGATCGGTTCGTCTAAAATAATCATTTTAAAATAATTACTGTAATGTTAATATTGTTGAGAAATAAATTTTTCTTCTGTTTCTGAACATAGTTCGTACTTTCCCATGTCATATGTAATGGGAAGAAGTGTTTTCGGTATTATGGCCGTCTTTCATCGAGGTCACGTTAATTCGTAATCCTTTGATTTCGCCCAACATCAAACTTATCAATACAAAGCTTCTTTAGAAGATGAAGCTGATGATTGACTTCCAATGGAACCATTTCGTTTTCTATGCTCCGAGAAATTTCGATCGTTCTAAAAAGAGCAAAGTCCGCAGATGAATGAAGAAATGATTTGTTTTTTTACAAGGGGGGAAGGTCCGAATACCTATCACCCGCCGACATTGACCATGAGAAGTTTTATGATGCGTATCAGTAAAATCTGAGCTTATCTAACAACCTGATATTCAGCTTTTCAATCACAAAAAAATAACCATGATGAATTTGGTCTTTTTTGTGTGAGAATAAAAGAAGCTAGGAACGAAATTAGGCTTAGACAAAATCAGACGAAATCCCTTTTCTAATATGTTACAGGTTGTACGTATCACCCCACCCACCTTCAAATAATTTTCAACCTAAAGCAAAATGGTTTTGCAAAGGTATCAATGTAGTCAAAAGAAACTAAGAAATTTGTATAAACTCACATTTTGTTTGCGGAGACACCTGTTGAGCCATCTTCTATACCCTTTGAGAACTTGTTGACTGAAAATCACTTGCAAAAGACAAACCAAAATACCCTGAAAATAGAGAACATTGAAAGTTTGTAAAGATATAAACATCATTAGTTTGTCCATCACTTATTAGATTGACAGTCCCAGCTGTGTCCCATGTGAAGAGATTTGAATTTTCAGTACACAAGCCTTTTAGTGAAAACCAGTAACGAATAAAACATTTTTCTTAGGCTCTTAAATATATAGTGATTGGACGGTTAAAGTGGCGACCTTAATCACGTGATCACGCTAAATTTCAGGCTCGATAAAGCATCATGTTAAATTACCAAATCAAGACTTATCACGTAATTTTGTCATACTGTTATATTTATCATACTGCTATACCTGCAAGGGTTGAACAAACGCTTTTATGTACAGGTAGGCGTAATTATATCGAGATCCCATCAATGTGATCATATAACCAAAGCCTAACAGGACCACCAGCACCACAAATCCACGTGCTCCCTTCCTAAAATATCGATATATAGTTAGAGTTTGTTGCGAGGCCTTGCAAAGTAAAGAAGAGACTTAAGCGTCTCACCAATATTTCAAAGAGATTAAGGTGTGATTATTCGTTATCCCTTTTGATAATTTTAACCTTTTTCTGTCAAGTTACGTAGTAGTAAGTAAGTTAATTGAGAGGCCAGGCTCGGAGACAGAGGTAGGCTATAACCAATGGAGGAGAGTGCACTAATCATCCTACATACCTTTTATGGAAACTAATTATCTCCGTCGATAAGATACCTCCTGTATCCGACCCTGGAGGCTTATATTGTCGGTAGCAGCGGAGAAGTCTATCCATCTTTCGCTAGTGCTAGACTACTGGGTGTATTACTGAAGCAGAGTCCCACATTTGCCACAGCTTTCAGTGACTTTTGAGCATTTCAGTTCACTTACTTCTGCTACTCATTCTTTTGTAGCTCAAATTCACAACTGTTAGTATTAAAGTTATAATGTTTGTACACCAACTTACATTGCTTTATTGAACTCTGTTGTTTTTTCACCTCTTAGTTTGGTGATGATCAAATTCATCATGTAAATTGTGATCATCAAATTCAACTGAAATGAATTCAAAAATGTATGATTAAAGTATAGGCTTTGAAAGAGGTTTTACTAAACTGTTCTTAGAACTAACCCTTCTACCATAAGATCTCTGTCTATGTCCCTCATCAGTGTGTACAACAAGCTCAACAAGGTGAACGTCAAATCTTTCAAACCAACTAGGCTGGGTCAAACGGTAATGTCTTTCTAGTGGGTTGGTTGCTCTTTGCTTTTCTTTGTTTTACCACTGGGAAAAAAACATCCAATGGAGTAGCCATTTTCTCCACCGAAGCGAAAAATGGGCTATTTTTGAGCGATCTTTCTACCGGGGTAACAATAGAGCGGATTCGAGTGTGTCACAGATACAGGGGTATCTTCTTGGAACAATATAAAACAGGAAAGGAACTACTCACGAATAACATTAAGAACATGGGTGTGTACATGATGTAAGAATATTTGTTAGTGTCGAAGAACGACCAACATCTGAAAAGAAGAATAGATAAAAAAAAGTTACTTTAATTATGTCGAACAGGTATTGAATTCTGGAGCGTTACTTCTTTGCGTAATGAATTTCTTCTTTGTCGAAGTATTTAATATTTTGGGTATTTCAGGGGGAGGAGGGGGGGGGGGCAGGTAATGATGGGGGAAATTGCTAGTCATAAATATTCGGGTAATATTCCCGATCTCTAAATTCAGTAAAAGCATTTTTCTTTTCTAGTAAAAATATGAAAATTTTGAGTAACTTTTTCCTTATAGTCTCTGACAGGGTCCAATTTTAGGCCTTCGTACGACACGCCCCCTTCGGTAGTCAAGGTCAGTGCCCCCTCCCCCCCCCCCCCACCAGGAGGTCAAGTGAGCTACTTACAATTTAAACTGGTTGTCGGCTAACGGATGGTTGAAATACATGACAGGAAAGTAAATACCAAATACAACAATCACAGGAAGTCCTATAATCAAATAATTATATTTAAAGTATTAGAAAACATATTAGGAGTTTTGGTACACACCACCCAAAAACCATTCTGTCTGTACCATACTAGTAAACTCTGTGCAGATTGTCTGTTTTGCCGTAAATTTCCCGTGAAGTAGTCTCCGCGGAGAAGTACAGAAAATTCATTTTTCCACCTTGCCGCCTCAATTTCCCACAAAATTTCACCACCCTTATTTACACTTAGTTTGAAAGATTTCAAACAAGAAATTGCGAATGGGAACAGACCCTCTACGAAAATGAACATTTAAATTTTCCGTAGATATCAGGTCTGTGTGCAGACAACCTAAAAACAAGAAATTGATTTTTCAGCGTCGAAAGATGTAACCGTTAACATTAGATCATCGGAGTAGAAGGGCATATTGTTCAAAGCGGACGTAGGACCCCAGGACCCCTGGCGGAGGACCCCAAATTTGTTTAAAGAGGACCCCTCACAGAGGACCCCAAATTTGTTTAGAGAGGACCTTTGACGGAGGACCCCAAATTTGTTTAAAGAGGACCCCTGACGGAGGACCCCAAATTTGTTTAAAGAGG
>JAUJPO010075895.1:0-25441 GCA_032270745.1 Tiaropsis multicirrata
CTTATGGTAATATAGCGTTTTCGGCGCTTTAAAGATTTTTTGATATCTACGGATTTTTAAGTTTGCCTTGGAATACTTATTCAGTCACAACTAACCATCAGATTTATCCTAGTGACTGAATCAAAGTAGCTTAGATTTCTAGGCTAATTTGCATGTAGAGCTATTTGTATACCGATCTTTAATAAGTAACGACTTTCTTAAAATGGATCAATATCTATGACGATCTGATAAAAAAACGAATTTAAAATTAAATGTCCGGCATTAATAATTTTTAGATTTCGCTTAGCGAAAACAGGAACCATCGTTCCGCAACCCCTTTTACGTTGATGTTCTTAGCTTTTTTGGTTTTCTAGATGTTTTTAAAATGTTCTTACTTAAATACTCTCGATTCTCAAAAGCCTCCAAATGATCTTAACATGTTCTTAATTTTTTTGACCTCGAAGTCTTATGTTCTTATAAAAAAACGTGTAAACTGATAGATAGGGGGTATAAAAGTTACCATTCTATTGTTTTTCTCTCTTTAAAAGAACAAATGAGAAAAACAGACAAGAATAGGAATAGAAACAATAAAGCTATTAGAGGAGTTGAGTATTAAAGCAAAAGAGAGGGCAACATTTTTCAGTTAATCAGTCAACCATCGTCAACTACCACGGAACCATCATCAACAATCAAGAATCATCAACATTTTCAACTTAGCAACAAAATACAACAAAACAAGTGAAATATTTCAATTGAAAAGAGTTAAAAACTGCTGTCCAGATAAAAAGAACAAAAAAAGTAAAAAACGGTTTGTGTACGACGGCCGTTCCAACAACCTTTCTAGGCTGATTGTCATAACGAAACGTGCTTCTTATATACCTACAACGGTTTTTGGATAGGTCTGCAAATCAGACTACAACTTGTCTTTATCAAGAGAAATAAGTGATGTTAAACACAAGCACTCATCAAGACACCCCAGGGCTTACCAGCAATGATGGTGAGTGCCATCTCCAATATCAGGTCGTTACCTACATGGTGATCTACTGTATCATTATCGCGTTGATCATATCTGGTAATACCTACATCTTAAAAACATTGCTGACCATAAAAGCGAACTACCGTCGCAACATTGACATCTTCATCATGTATCTGTCATGTTTCGATCTCCTGGCCACGCTCATGATCATGGTCGATGTCTATGAGCAGTTGACGTGTTACCGATACTGGCCGTTTGGTTGGATAGGCTGTAAACTGGTCTACCCGTTCTACCACATCTCTTTGAGTATGACGGTCTGCATCCTAGGCATCATGTCCATTGATCGGTGCCGTTCCATCATAAACCCTTTCAACATTAAATTTAAACGGCGCTCCATTCATATTTTGGTCTTCATCTCCTTCTTGATTTCAGCCTCGTTTCAATGGTATCAATTTGTTCATCTTGAGATCGGAAAATTAGGTAAGCTGCTTTCATTTTTCCCTCCAAAGTCTGCAAAGGTTCTTGATATGTTCTTAATTTCGTGATCCAAGCCACAATAAACTTCCAATAAGTCGACCAACTCGCATATTTAACAAGCATACTTAAAATGTTCTTAACATGTTCTCAATTTAGTAAAAGCGTTATTTTGATGATAAAGAAGAAAGTAGATATTCAAACTTTGATCGACTTGTATCTCGACATTAACCTAAATTTCTAAGAGCCCCGCCAATCTTTCTTTCATTAGTATAGCTAAAGGTCAAAACAGGTTTCCCCTCAGCCCGGGTGTAAAATTCGGATCAGTCAAAATGACCAGAAATGAAACAAAAGTTTTTGTCCATGAGAACACACAGAACGACATATATTTTCTGATAAATACTCAGATTTGAAATTTCTAAATATTTTTGGCAAATAATGAAACTGAAGAAGACCTTCGTTGTTTTTATAGGCATGTGTACCTTGAATAGACAATACCCGATGTATGCGTTTCCACGTCTGATCGAAGTTTTTTTCAGAGATGGTGTATTCCTTGGTATCTTCACACTAACAACTGTTCTCATCTATAAATCGTTATCGAATCGAGACTTCAAATCCAACAAGTCATATAAAGTGATTTCCATGTTGATTATCATGGAGCTAGCATTTATACTTTTGGTCATGCCGTACGACATATACGACAGCGCAATGTTGTTGTCGCGCGTCGTGCCGGGATTCAAACCCATCCAACCGACGTAAGTAGCATTAACCCAGCAGAAGTCACGTCACGTTATTGTAATATTGTTTCAACGTCCAAATAACGTTCTGACGTCGAAACAACGTTGTTTAGATGTTGTCAAAACAACTTTCCGTGCCAGCTGGGAAGTAGTATTTTCCAAAAAGAGTATGGAAGCCGTGTCTAAAAAATTGTAGACTTCACGCCTTTAGAGAGCTACTCCTCTAGGAAATTTCTGTAGAAAACGTTACAGACTTTTTTCATAAACTACGTCACGTCACGTCACGTCACGTCACATTTTAGTATGGGTCTGCAAATCAGACTAGATATCAAGTAGAAAAAGATAACAAATTTTTGATTTCTTCAATTACAGGAGTGTTGTATTGCAAGTCGATCGTATCTTAAGCATCTTGCAAATGTCGAATTCGTTTGCCAATTGTTTCATATACGCTAAAATGCACAACCAAATTCGCAACACTCGGAGTACAAAACGTTTAACAAGTAGACACAATAACCTGACAGTCAACACCATTTACACACAGGCTACTTCGCCCAACTCGAGGAAATCAATCATTAGTATTATCACCAGCAGCTTATCATCGAATGAAGATATCGGCGAACAACGGCTGTTGCCATTAGTAACAGCAGAAAACAATAATGGTGCCCCAGTTGTTACAAATGTAACAAGTTCTGTTTGAATGTTCTTGTATACCACTGATTTGTATAATACACTGGATCGGCTATCTCCTTATGGATTCCCGTGAAAAAGTGTGTTCAGATTTGGCGAAGTCCGCCATGTCGTTTCCGATTTTTTCAGGGTTTCCTCTGCTAAAAACCACATGGCTGACTCGCAGTAAAACCGACCTCACTTTCAAAAACGTGAGAAGCCCCATCTAGTGGGTTAGATACAGATCAGTCTCATATAAAGATTTTTTTATAAGAACTCTTTGACTGAAGGATGCATACAGATGTTCTCTAAAATTTTTCTGAAAAAGAGCCATTATTATTTTAGCTGTTTTAAAACAATTTCGTAAGAAATTCTTCCTGCTTTCATGAAATATGAATATTAAATTGTAGCATTTTCACTGTATCAATTTTTTTTTAAATTAAAACGGCGAGGCGAGATACACTTCTATAAAACCAATCAAAACAGTTTTTCAAAAATTTGAGAGCGTGTGAAAAAGAATAGTCGAAAAAGATGCAAAAGTGAAAAACAGATCTTCGGTACTTAACAACTGAACAAATATATTATTCTACATCAGAAAATTGAGTAAACTCCAAAGATGATTATTTTAACAAAATCCATTTTCTCAAAATTCGAGTAAAATTAGTCCGTCTAAAATGGTTCAAGATGAAACGTTTGCAAAAAGATTTTTTGATTTCTTTGAGCAAAGGAAGTCTTCAGAGGTTTTCATCAATTCTCACTATTTAATTTTTGTTTTATATATTTGATCTTTTCAAATGTCGTCTCCAACAACAAAAATAATCTCGTTGAGTAAATTTAAGTTGATTTTTTTACCGCTAACAGACCTGAACAAAGCAACTGGCCTTCGTTGTATTGGTGTATTTGAGTAGCTCTTTTCTTCTATTATACCAAGGTCTTCCAGAACGAGTGTCGGGTGCTCGACCTTGGTATGAAACATCATCCGACAGTTGTCGGGTGCTCAACCTGGTGCACGAATTGCGTGGCGAAAAAACACCAAACGCCCTAAAGGGTGGTTTCACGGGTGCCATTTGTCTGGTGATTTAGAGTTCCGTCATCCGACAGGATCCGACAGGATCGTCTTCCAAGTAACTGTCGAACATGCTAACCACACTTGCTCAAAGTCCAATACCTTTCAAATTATTCGAAGACCAAGTTGTAAATTTTATCAAACTGGGATAACTTTAGCAGTCTGAAGTATTGCGGTCAAATTTGGGACAAGAAAATTATAATTTTTGGGAAATCGAATACATAAACATGGAGATAAAATTGAGGGATTTTTTTTTTAGGTCATATTTTCCTCACAGGAGGTTTTGGCAAGGCTACACCTCTACCTCTGTGGCCCAATTGGGTCCGCTCTACTGGAAAAATCTCTTTAAGAAAGCCCATTTTTTCGCCCTAGTGGAAGATGCAACTGATGAAAGAGCTCTGAAAAAACATACACCAGTGGGTTGAATACAAAAATGTTTACCCAGCACATTGAAGTCTTTGTTTGGTGCTTAATAACCCCCACCTAATAGACAGGGGTAAGGATGTAAGATTAAGAGGTTGTTCCGAGTTGTTCCGAGTTGTTCTGGCCAGAACTTGTTCAGTTCTTTACAAACGTCACGGAGGTACAAAACTAAATTATGATTCAGAATATAACGGACCTATATATATATTGAATATTGAAGAATTTCTGTGTGAATGTGGAAAAAACATAAGTAAATATATGAGGGTGTTAGATGGAGTGTTTCATCTCTCACTTAAGAAAACCATCCATTTTTTAGCGTAAAAATGCGAAAATTATTTAACAATGAAACTATCAAACGGAGAACACATAACAATGTAAACAGTAAGGAACTGTTTGCTACGTTTTTTTTTGGAATATCTATATGAAACATTGCACTCATTTTTGTTTAAAAGAAACAGTAAATTTCAGCCGAGGCTCGGATGTTCTTAAATTTGATCAACAATTTTTCAAATTTCCCACCCCACTCCACCCCACCCTAAAATATATAAAGCTAAAACGCTTCCCTTGGTATTTGGCAATTGGCATGCTCAAATTGTGAGTTCTTCATAGCTTTTGTTAAAATTTACCACCAGATCTTGGACTCGATGTTCTTATAAAATTGTGCTTATAAAAGAGAAATAGTGTAAACGAAACATTGAACTCACATTAAAAGAAAGGGAGTCGAGAAATCCGTTATGACAACTTTTGGACGGCTTATGGACAACAAAAAATCCCGTGTGTTCGGAAGTAAGCAATTTGTATTAAACAAGTCCCCTGTGTAACAAGAACACGAAAATGAGTGAGAAAGAAATTGCAAAAGGGATAAGAAGGGAGATAATAAAACAGTCTGTTACTATTTGGGTGTGCAAGATCCGGTGTGTAAGATACTAAAACATTACCCCCAGAATAATTTATGGAAACAAAATGCACTCTTTTTTATAAGAACCAGAAAATTTCGGCCGAAGCTCGGATGTTCTTAACTTTGTTCCACGTTGTCTCAACTTCCTAGCCCTCCAAACCCTAAAATATATACCTAGAATGCTTCCCTAGGTCTAAGCTTTCATTAGCGAAATTCCCATGCTAAAATTGTGTGTTTATCATAGTTTTTTGGAAATATTTTCCACCAAATCTCAGATTCGATGTTCTTATAAAATTGTTCTTAAAAAAAAAAGAGTGTAGTATTGAGAGAAAAACGGGGGTGAAATATGAATAATTTTGATGTGAACTTTTGATGAAAAAAAAGAATTTCGAGATGGGAGTATATGGAGAATTGGTTTTTTGATCAGCTTAAAAAAATTATAACTTTAATTTTGTTTCACTGCTCGAAATAAGATTCGTATTTTTTTTTCTTTTCGTGATGAAGTACTTTTCCCGTTTGTTTTGTAGTGTAGAATGTATGAGTGGTTGAGAAATACTTCAATATGATCGTAATAAGCTGTTTAAATAATACAAAATGAAAATAATAATATTGCTACTTTTGTTGATAAAAAGGGTTGGTCGGTAAAAGTATTGGCAAATATCAGATGTAATAGAGAGTAGAACCAGAAGAACAGAAAAATACCATCAGTGGCAGACTAATGTGTGAATTGGTAAAAAGAGGTCATTGTGGTGAATCCCAGCCATCCCAGACACATGACGTAACGTTCTATCAACGTTTTTTCTACGTCCAAATAACGTTGTTTGAACGTTAAAACAACATTTCGTGTCTGCTGGGTTAGTTTCGTGCAAGTTTTTTTCAGAAAAAAACGATGAGATTCTACTAATTAACCGGATGAACTGGAGTTTTTATAAGTTCGCTTCAAGATTGGTTTATTTTGATTACTAAATTATTGTTGCGTTTCGTTAGAAAATTAACGACCTTCTTTGCTTATGTATTTAAAAAAAAAGATTCAACATAACAAAATAACTTGTAAATACTACCAGTTTTGAAATTTTACCCGAAGAATTTCGGGGAAATTTGAAACAGTAAGAAGAAGATGATTAGGAATTTAATGCGGAACGTTTTGTTTAATAGTCAGAAAAAAAGTAATGAAAATAAAAGGGAAAAAATAAACATGGAGAAGAAGGATAAAAGAATTTCATACTTTGTTTCAAATTGCAGTTTCTGTGCTTATTAAACGAACATTTAACCGAGCGATCTTTTACTCTTGGTTTTCATACCGAAATAGAAGATTATAAGCCTTCCGAATTTTTGTTGCAATTTTTGTTGTATTTTAGGAAGGAAAATATTTCTGAACATACGATTTGGCGGGAAACAAGATCCAAAACTGAACATCGAGGAAACGAACAAAAAACAGTTAAAGACTTTAGTTACCTAAATAAACATATTCTTCAGTCTTTAAATTCGAAAAGTTGAATCTAAGAATGCCAAGTTAAAAAAAGAACTCGATTAACCAGTCGCAAACTAGAATGAACAACAGAAGAGTAACCAATATCACTTACTTTACAAACCACCACCATCAAAATGATACTCATCAGAAATTGCCAACCATCGCGGCGTGCTGCAACATCACAAAAAACCTGACATCAAATACAACATACAACAATTGTTCAACAACAACTTCAACAAATTGTCTTCCATGCATCATCACAACAAATCTAACATCAATTAACTGCTCAACAACAACAGCAACAACAAAAGACGCATTCGGCAACTGGCCACCACAGCCATGGAACAGTATCTACGTCAGCCTCATGATCATCGTCACACTACTAGTATTCGTCACAAACGCATGCGTCATTTACAAAATCAATCCACTCAGGAACCGAAAAAAACATTCGAACATAGAATTGCTTATCCTTTACCTCAGCATGTCTGACATAGCAAACATCTTCTTCCTCATGACGGACGTTTATGAAAATTTGACCGGTTTTCGCAACTGGCCGTTTGGATGGCTCGGTTGTAAAGTCATTTATCCATCATTTAACGTGTCTCTGTGCATCTCTGTATGCATCTTGATCATCATGTCTGTGGACCGTTGCCGCTCAATCACTGCGCCGCTCAAAAGTAAATTCTCCCGCCGGAGTATCCATATTGCCGCTTTGCTTTCTATAGTATTATCATTTATAGTAAACTGGTTTCAATTCGACCACCACGTTTACGAAGACAACAAATGCACTCCAAACCGTCATCAAAACATCGAATACCTCCAAAACAAAACAACCGTCACATGTGTCAGGGACCTTATATATTTCCTTGTATTCACGTTAACTGCTTACTGGATTTCCAAATCATTACGCCATCACAATCTACTGGATACAAAACAAAACCGTAAGAGTGACGTTGTGTTGATGCTTATCACCATGGAAACGGTGTTTGGTGTTTTGATCTTGCCCTATGACGTATTTGACGTGACAATGTCCATCTCAAGATTGCCTGGAAGTTCACCTATTCCTTTCACGTAAGTCGGTGGTTAAGTAAAACAAAAAAGAGCCAGTTTACACTCGGGTTAGATTTTGCTCATTTTGCGGAAAATGACTTTTTCTGCCGCGCTTTGGCAATCTTAAACTAGAAATTGCGAATGCAAACAAACCCTCTACGGAAATGAACTTTTGAATTTTTCGAAGTTATCGGGTCTGTTTACAGAAAAAATTTTAACCAACCTTATTTTATTTTTTCAAAATATCATCTCAGATCGTTCACCCCCCCCCCCCCGCAGGTTGCGTGGTTGCGTGGTTGCGTGATTGCGTGAATGCGTGAATTGAGAGGTGACTAGAAGGGTCACTTCATTAATTCCGATCTAGAAATTTCAAACCGGTCTGAGGAGAAGCGTTTCCAAAGTCATAAAAAAATGCAAAAAAGTCATTTCAGATCTGGGATTCTTGTAAACAGGCCCTTAAACTTCTTAAATTCTTAGAATGACTTCTTGGCTGAACTATATTTTTAGACCCTTTCCGAGTATTTACAGATTGTTATATTTAAAGCTATCCCATAATAGACTGTCTGACAATGTGTTTACTAATATTTTGGAGACGCAAAAATAACTTATTTTAATCCCGCTAATAATAAAGGATAATAATTAGAGGTAAAAATGCGTTTAAACTTTTTTTTGAGCACTGAACTTTAAAACTTTATCTATCGATAGCAAAATATCTTCCTTTGTCTGACGAACGAAGAGATTTGGAGGTAAAGAAATAAAGCAAAACTCAGCTAGCAATTCCAAATAACCTTCTCGTAGAGTATCTTCTTCCTCCTAAAACTATAAAATATAATTTTTAAATTATAATTCAGAAAAAAAAGGTTACTGTCAATTTCACTTTTACAATAATAGAGAACTCGCACTATAATTTAGAGGAAATTTAACCATTATCGTATTTAACATAGAGGAGAATCGAGAAGACCATCCGCACTAAATTAGAGGTTATATACAGTAAATAGAGAGTAGCCCGATCCAATGGA
Source organism: Tiaropsis multicirrata (assembly GCA_032270745.1). NCBI lineage: Eukaryota > Metazoa > Cnidaria > Hydrozoa > Leptothecata > Tiaropsidae > Tiaropsis > Tiaropsis multicirrata. The sequence continues at coordinate 8,760 of JAUJPO010075895.1, forward strand.
CTAAAGTAGAGATCAGTTTGCGAGAAGCAAAATAAGACCCATATATGATCGTTCTTTATTATAGGGAAACAATTTGGCATATTGATCGCGTGTTGGCCACTTTTCAAATGTCTAATTCCTTCGTCAACTGTTTCGTGTACGCAAAAATGCACAAGTACGATTTCAAGAAGAAACGCAACACAAGTAATTCATCTGCTGCAACCATAGCAACGACCAACGGAAGTCGTAACGAGAACCGCCGTGGGAGTCAAGATGCGTTCGGCTCATCCGTAAACCCAAATTACACGACGTCCGTTTTTATAGGCAACGATCGTTCAAATTAACAAAAAAGGGTTGTTGTTTTAATAACAAAAAAGGGTTGTTGTTTTAATCTGTAGAAAAATATATAGGTTGTTGGTATAACTCAAAATTCAGAAAAATCCTATTAAACTTAACTGATTCATCAATACCAACGAACAACGAAAGTCGTGACAAACGAGAAACGTTGCTTAAATTAAAGCCCGAATTACACGACGTTCGTTTTGAAAGATACCGGTCGTTCAAATTAACAACAAAGAAGGAGGGTCTTGAAATTCACCCTCCTACTTCTATGCTTTCATGCAGCTTGTAATAAAAGAACCATTTTACTTACGATTTGTAAAGACAATATAGACAATGGACAAAATATTGGGGAACAGGTGGTTTTTAGTTCTGTAAATTGTAAACTGTATTGATTGTAAGTTTGCCTAATACATTTCAGGATATACTCATCGACAAATGTCGCACAAATGACATGTCACTTCATCGACAGCCCAGTTGAACGAATACCCACTTGGTTGATATAATACCCATCGATTGTTGGACAGTTTAGTTATTTGACACTTTTTAAAGTGACAAACAAGTGACAAACAAGTGACATTAATACCATAAGCCCCTAAATTTCCTACGATACTAACCACCACCTTTAACCCTTAGAACCCGAAGAACGCCATTTGGTGTTCTGAAAAGGTGATTTTACCGGACCACAGTCTTGTGGCTTTTAGAAAGATAGTCTGAGGTCACAAAAAAAGTGGAAATTAATTCCAAACCAATTTTAATTGAATATATAGCCTAACTATCAAGAAACAATCAGTCGGAGTTAACAATATTTAAGTACCCAATAACGCCATACATTTCCCTAACCTAACTGAAATTTCTTTATCTCCAAACATGGACATATTATATACCATTCAAAGCGTCTTTTAATGGAGATTAATAAAAGCATCAATAAATTATTCTATCTCAAAAAACGCATCGAAAAGTATATAATATGTCCATGCTTTTAGATACTAAAGCTTTTTGTTTTGCTTGTGAAGTCATCGATTACGAAAATATTCCCGGACACGTCCGGTAAATAATATATATAATTCCGACTGATGTTTTTAAGTTCAGTAATGTCATGCTCCGCAAAATTTGCACAGACTCGCTTTTTTTAGGTCACCTAATAATAATAATAATAATAACATATATTTTGAGTGGCATGCTCCGAAAAATTCAACAGTTTTTAGACAACTGAAGAATTGTTTCCACGAAGGGCCACTAAACCTAAGCTGCCTGTCTAAGAGTTCTAAGAGTCCGAAAAGAGCTTTCATTTTATTCATCTCCTACGCTACTAGCCTCAACGGCCATTTGAAGTTTGAATTATGTTGTAAAAAAATTTCTGCGCGGAACAAAAACACTGCGAAGGCTAACGGTTAAAAGAGATCTGAATTATATAAAACACAGTACTTATGAAATAGAGTTTATTTGTATCTATTTGTGCACAATATTTGGGATAATTAATTTTATATAAAATAAAAACAAATGATGTATCATATCGCACAGTAAATCATTTTTCAAAACTTATTTAAAACGTGAGACGTCGAGAAGATTGAAAACGTTCAGTGAAATATGATCACTATAGCCGTATAAATTGCAAGTTTATCATGGTTAAGGTCACCAGATTTATCGATTGGCTACATAATGTCAAGATTTCAGATTACTCAATATTCTCGTGATCCAAGCCACGATAAACTTCCAATATGTCTATCACTGTGTCTGTCGACTCTAATTTATTTATCCAAACACCATAAAAGGGCTTGCTGACATTTGGTGAACTTTTTACGATTAGTGGTTATTTTACCGGACAAAAAATAATCGGATAAAAACATTGGCCGGGATGAAACAATATTAGACATTCATTCGACTAAGTTTTGTCTGTTAAGCTACCAAGCTTTTAGAAAATCGAAATACCAGAACAAAAAATGTTTTAACAGAAAGTTTTAACGAAAACAAATAGGTTACCTTGTTGGCCGTTCACTTTTCAAAGAGCCTGTGTCCGACTCGTTCCCAGTTTCTTTTTTATTGTTTGTTGAAGATGATTTTGGTGTAGCAATCAGGTCATCCAGTTGCTTTCTACAGTTGGACAAGAATACGGGAAAATTAAGAGTCTAGCTATAGTAAGTTTTGTGACCGCAGTCGAGGGCAACCGGAAGGCTCCCTTTTCAAGTAGCTGTCTACCCGAAGGTAGGGGAGGGCGTCAATCCTTTCCCTGGATCTATTCACTTACCCTCGCTCTAATCCCTTAATGCTGAGTGCCAAGCAGAACAGCAGCGAGTACCAGTCTTTGGTCTGACCCAGCTGGGGGTTGAACCCACAACCTTGCGAACGAGAAGCGAACACTCTAACCACTTGGCCACCGTCGCTTAAAGTTGAGCGGAATAGTAAATAATATTCATTTTCCATCTAAACGAAAAACCAGGACCAAGATGAGAACAAATGCATTTGGATTTTCCCAGAAATTCCAGATAAAAATAGTACATCGGTGTAGGAGGATGTCTGCCTTTTTGGATATTCAAGAGAAAAAGAGAATACCACTTGAATATCCACAACAATTCCAACAGAGCCATTTATAATATCCATTACGTAACGGGAACATCCCAAAAAAACCAGGTGTTTACCACAAGTTTTATTGTTAAAAAATCTAAACTGGTGGAAAACAACCCGGCTTTTTAGGGTGTTTCCGTAGAAAAGATTACGTAATTATTACGGATATCAAGATGAATCACCTGTAATCATCAGTCATTTTTCGATAATGGGATCTATCTTCTTTTAATTTCTTGACGGTCGTTTCCAGTTTCTCAACGTCGGTCAGTAGTTCTCTTTCGCGTGCACGAAGTTGTTGGATTTGCTGTGGTAGAGGTCCTCTTAACTCAATACATCCTAAATAAAAACATTACCAAAGTAACAACAATGCGGGGTTCCCACAACATTTAATTTCTCAAAAATGAGGAGATTTGAGAAGAATTGTGGAGATTTAGGGGAACAAATTGAGACTTAACTTTTAATACATCCTAAATATTACAACAAAAACAGTGACAATAGATAAAAATATCAGAATTAGAGAAAGGATAAAGACTTCAAAACCGGGACCTCATTCAAAAGATGGGAACAAATGCATTATGGGATATTCCCAGAAATTTCAGATAAGATAACCGTACATCGCTGTTGAGGATATCAACAAGAGGAAAATAGAGAATACCTCTCGAATAAAAAAAGTTTCAAATAAAAAGTCTTGCTATCTTGAAGGAACTAATTTTGGCGGGAATTTAATTTGGTGGTTTGCTGAAAGATTTAACCTTAAAATGGCGTAAAAACAGCAAAAAACTACCTTTAATAAAGGGTACGGTACATATTTGGCGGGTAGTATATTTTCTAAGACCAAAAAGGTAAAATAAAAAACCTTAAAAATGGCACAACACACGTCTTAAACAGTATAAAGCTTTATAGTTATGGTAGTGTTTAAAATGGGGTTCGACTATTAAAACCAGGGATATCAAATTGATGGAGTAGGGAGTGTAATCCGTGCGGAAATTGTCCGAATATCGAAATTGTCCGATATACGATACACGTTCTTTTATAACATCAAAATTTTGGTTAATGCTCGGATGTTCTTAACTTTGATCCACATTTTCTCAAATTCCCACCTATCCCTCCCTTAAATGTATGCTTAAAATGCTTTCCTCGGTCTAAGCTTTCATTAACCCTTAGAGCCCGAAGGACGCCAAGTCCTGAAAAGGTAGTTTTACCGCACCACAGTTTCTTGGCTATAGCTCAAAACCACTTCATTTTAGGGCATATAAACCGAATGCTTTTAGAAAGAGTATAAAAATAGCTTTCTAATGGTACCAAAATCTATGTCTATCTCCCATGCTGCAAGCGTTAACGGCCGTTTGAAGTTTGAATTTTATGTAAAAAAGTTGGGAAAATTCACAAATCACTTTTTTCAAAAGTACTGCGGTGTCAAAGGGTTAAGAAAATACCCATGCTCAAATTGTGAGTCCTTTTATAGTAGTTTTTGGAGAAAAAATTCACCAAATCTCAGACTCGATGTTCTTATAAACTAAGTTCTAATAAAAAAAACGTGTATAGAACATTTTAAAGAAACATTTAATTACTTACGATCATCGATAATTTCAGAATCAACTTTTTTGGAGTCATCATCAATTTTGTTTGTATTTTCTTGTTTGATGTCACGTGACTCTTCTTCTTTTACTTTCTATTATGAAAATAAGGGAAAATATAAAATAGTTACAAAATATAAAATAGTTACAAAATAAAGTCATGAAGTGCAGGAAATAATGTTTTCAAAAGGGGTTCTACAATAAAGCAGTCGTCAAAGGATTTTTCTTACGATTTAGAAGATAATGAAAAAATTTTAGTCGGGATTGAAAAATCGGGTTTGGTCAGGGAAAAATTTAAGTCTTCCCTCGAAAGAATTTGTCACTTTTCCCCGACTTTTTCCCCGATAATGTATTCCGAATCAATGAAACATTTTGTCACCTGTTCCAAGTTGGTAATTTTCTTAAGTAACTCGGCACGGTTCATGTCTTCGTAATCTAAAAAGAAAACACCCTTTTTACGTTGTCGGTGATGACGCGCCATTTTCACAAAAATGTTCGTCGTCGGTGTGTTCAAAATCTCGAAGTTAAGAAACACTATTTTCTTTTTCTAGATTTAGTTTCAGTTTTCTCGCACCACACCCACTGTCAGTTTTTATTGTTAATTCCAGAAAATGGAATAGACAAGCAGTTGTTATTTTCTCATGACAAGACAAAACAAGAAGTAAGAGGATTTTCGTTCCAGCTGCATTGAAGCATTGAAGCAAAAGAGTATATCTTTGAAAAAAGAAAACCTATTTGACGATAAAGAATCGCCCCGCTCCGACTCATAATATTTGTATTTCTTAACTTATCAAGTTGAGTGGAGATAATTCTTGTTAATCTTTTATTCTCAACAGTTTCATGGCCTGCACCAATCTTCAGTGAAATGAACTCTTATAACTTATCAAATACATTATGTTAGATTATGTTTATGATTATGTTAGTCATAGGCTACACGGGCCACAGAACGTTGAACTTGCGAACTTTAGGGTAGTCGTTTTTTCTCCTCAACACAAGTACATAACTCGCAAGGAAAATATAATGAATAGCATTTACTCCTTGAAGATCCAAAAAGAACAAGTTTGTAAATTTATATAAAGTTTAGGGTCAATTATTCAATGACGAGAAACAAAATAAGTTTGGATTCGTTGGACAAGGTCTATATTAAGATTATTTGTATTTCAGCTTGCCAAAACTTTCAAATTTTCAGTTTTTTTATGAATGAAGTAAGATGGCCCATAAGGCTCAAAACACTGCAAACTCTTGAGCCTAAAAATATTTTCAGAAGTGCGCAGTTCCACTTGAGCCTTCTGGGACATCGACACATGACAATTCCAATTCTTATAAAATTCATTCACAGGAAGTGTGTAAAAACTGGAAGAGCCTTAGACTAGTAAACTAGTCGTTTAATAGACCCTAACGCGAGAAATTATCATTAATTAACGTGTCGTTACGGATATGTTCAGAATTAGTATTATCCTCATCTCCGCGCGCAAATTTCCCGTGTGTACGTTTTTCCGATTATACCTAGCCAGTACCCACCCGAATTCTAATTTTTTTTGCGGTAATTATAAATAACAGACTTGTTCACAAGTCTAAGTGAGCCTTGAGGGCCAAACAAACAGACGCACCTTTTTCGACGTTGATGTTTGTCTCGTCAGTTTGCGTGGTCAGTTTCATCAGGTCGTTTTTCAGTGATTTGTTTTCCAACACTAAATTACGATTGTCCTCTGCCAATGAAACAATGAAAGTAAGTTAAGCGGTTATGGCGGTTTGGCGGCCGCCCACGCTAAAGCTATGAAGGAGGAGCGGGCCAAACTAACCATCGGAGAGGAATGGAAGTCATCCTTTGATGTTGCCGCTCTATTATTAGTGCAGCACGTGATTGGTTAGCACTCAAATGAATGCTGGAATTCAGACCTCTTACTTACAGCGCAATTTGAAAGCGCGGCCCGGCCAAATTCCTTGAAAATTTTCCCGATCTTCAGAGCTTTAGAGTGTCGGAAGAAAATTTCTACATCTAGTAGCAGATAAGTTAATCGGGAAAGCCTAGTGTTGGTTGCGGTCCTACAGCGGAGGAGGTCTATCCCTCTGGGTGAATTTAGACTGAGGCAGAGCGCCACACCTGTCGACAGATCCCAGTGACTTACGGCACAATTCAGTTTAACAGTTTTGTGCTGATCACTCGTTGTTGAGTGGACGATGACTGGGTTCAAACCTACAACATTTCGAACGCTCTACCGCCTGAGCTAATACCAGTCAACTCACAAACAACGAAGGAAGATATGTTAATATGGGAATCAATGTTATTGTCAGCAAATTATGGCCAGATAACGGTAATCGCGCGGAATAGATATCTATAGACAACCAAATTGAAATTTATTTGGCTGATAAAGTTATTTCTTTTATGAAAATTTATCTCATTGAGCTAAAATTTCTTACAATCTCAAGGAGCGGAAAGCGACGCAAAAAAACTTGAAAATTAAACAAAAAGTAAAACAAATTACCAGTCAACCGTTTCAATAGAATTTGTGTCTTGTTGGTAGAATTTCCTCCTCGCATTGCATCTTGTATGGCTCTACGAAAGAAAATGAAGTTAAAATTAAATTAAAAAAAAATTCAGATGTCTACTTTTTTTGGAGCAATAATTTCCCTCAACCCCCCCGACACTCAAGATGAGTAACCTGTCGAACATGCGACTGACATAAACTTTAGAAGAAGAACTCTGTGCATTGTAAGGGTAGAAAATTTGAGAAAATTTGGAAAATCTTTGCTAGAAATAATGGGGAAAATTAGTTAACGGACAAAAATCTTTTAAAGGTTGACTGAAATTTATAAAAAATTGAATTAAAGTTTCTAACTGTTAAGTCGAAAAAAATTTACTGAAATTTTGTCCGACCAATAATATTGTACAGTTAAGTTTTGTTCAATATGGGAGGCCAAAGACTACACAGGTTCTAATTTTCAAAATATCACTTTTTAATATTTTTTTTACGATTTCAAGAGTATACTTACTGATCAGAAATCATATTTTGATCTTTGTTTTTGAGTTCATCCACCATCTTACTGAGTCTTACAATCTAAGAATAAAGAAACGAGGTTATGCAAGATGATATTTAGGACCTTAGGCGCGTATATGTCGGTCTGTACATAGATCTCTGTTTACAAGTTTTGTTTAGACGAATTATGTACAGGCTGAGATAATAAACAAAATATCCGACGAAGGACATTCATATATCGAAAATTTATTGAGTCGAGCTTATTACAGCGATTGGGCTTTTCCTGAGAGAATCCGTATCAATAGTGTTGAGGATGTCGATTTTTCTTAACACCAACCCCCTTGGATATCCGTGCTGAAAATTTCAAACCCCCCTGGATATCCTATATCCTCAACAGGGAGATACGGATTTTTCCTGGAAAAGCCCATTTTTTGAAGATAAAATGTCAACTTTTTATATTTGGTAATGCACCGATCCCCCCGGTTCCCCCCTTTTTGGCGTATTTTTTGAAAAGAGAATTTTAATTTAAAAATTTCATAATATGAGTTCACGTTCAAAATTTTAGTAAAACCTTCCTCTAATATTTAAAAGAAAATTTGAGCTTGCTGCATAAACTGTACGGCCTTAAAACGCCGTCAAACGCCTGGCAAGTTTTGGGTCTTATATATACAGTACAGTGATAGCTTTTTCTTTCTACGCAGCAGGGACGGAACGTCCAAACAACGTTGGTTCAACGGCAGAACGTTACTTGGACGTTGCAAAACAATGCTGGAATGACGTATTTACCTCGTTATGGCATAAAATATTTTCGTATTTCAATTCTTCCATATTTGTCACTTTGATTTCCGTCTTCATTTTCCTAAAAGAAATTAAAATAAGCATTCTTCTTGTATACATAATGGTCAATCAAACATTGAGATGTCTGTTATGAATTCCAGGGGGTCGGTTCACAACTAATATAACAGGTATATGCGGCCCTTTAATTGAGGATAGGTTTTCGAAAATCAAAAAATAAACTATAAGTGTGCAAAATTTGAAAGAAATAAACTTTTGGTGCACTGTGGGGGTGAAAACTTTTGTTTTTTTCAACTGCACTGTGAAGGTGCCATTTTGAAAGTCAACTCGGTAATAAATCAAGATTAGCCCTTTGGCCAATTTCTCTTTTTTTTCAAAGCTAAATTGTCTACCGGCCATTTCTCGTTCAGCTTTTAAAGGACTAAGGTTTCGAATTTATTTTTATAGTGAGGCTCGTCGTATTTCAGTTTGTTGTCTTTTTGTATTTCTTTGTTCTGTCACAAAGCCTCCATTTTTACACTGAAGTGGGGCGGATCCCACTCATACTGGGTCACAGACGGGTGTAGACGTGAAACAACCAAACAATAAGCCCCAAAAAAAATCTGTTTAATACCTTGTTTCATTCTCTTTACTTCTCAAATTCTCTTCTAATCGATAAATTTTACGTTTTAAACTCATAACAACCTACATGAAAAATAGAAAAGAAATTGTCAAGTACCAATGGTAAATTCAAGAAGAATTTGAACAATAACAATGACCGAAGTGAATTGGTAGGGCACACTAGTTTCCTAGTCGAAAGATTGTGAGTTCAAGTCCCACCCCAATCAACTACTAAAGCGAGGTCACCTCTCACGATGATAATTGTCCCAAGTGACGGACCAAACATAAGACCTTTCCAGAAATATTTCACACCCCACTATGTTAAGAAAGTCGGACACGTCCAGGGGGGGGGGGGGGGACTATGGTAAAAAAATCTAAGGGAGTATATAGAAAAAAATCAGGAGAAAACGCAGGAAAATAGAATATTCTGGCGATATGTGCTAGAAACCATATCAACATGCAAATGTTGAAAATCCAGGGGGTCAAGAAATTTTGGTACGAAATCCTCAACGGATTTTTTCTGGAAATTTTCTTGAATTCAGACCAGGCTGAAACATAAATTTATTTTTACTTTAACAGAATCAACGTAGGATGATAGCAGAGAATGAATGAATATAACGCGATCCGCGCTACATTTTTTTTTCACTTAAAAAAATTGCAAAAATATTGTGAAGGAAAGTGATAGTGACAAGATTATGTTTACCTCACTGCTGTTGGCGTTTTTTGACGTGATTGTACGGCGCAAATCGTTGTTCTTAGACAAGAAGAAAAGAACAAGATGTAAAAACTGTAAAATTTGTTTTTTTTTAAACCTGTGGCGTTGAAAAATCAGCGACGCCGATTAAAACGTGCCGCGCGACAAAGGTAACAGTGCCATTAAAACTGCTTTTAATTTCTACCACAGAGTTTTTGGTCTAGCTCTTCATTTTTTATAAATCATTGGCTATAATTCATGGTCTAAATAAGTTTGAAGTGAATGAATTAATGAATAAATGAATGAAAAAAATACCTGTGTATCAGGCGAGAGGAGTTCTTCAATTTTTTTAGATTTTGAAAGAACTTCATCCGAGAGTCTGCCATTCTTTGCTTTCAATAAAGCGTTTTCTGTTTGCACTCCTTTCAATGTCTACAGAAAATAAGAAGAAATTTAGAAATAGAGCATAGTATTAAATGTCATTGCAACCTAATTAAATGTTGGAAATTATTTCCATTGCCTTACGACCGGCCATAAAGTAAATAAAAATATTCTTATTTTACCGACCGACCGACCCATTTATAAATGACGAACTGCCTGTAGAACAACAAATTAAATTGGTCTCGCCTAACCTCGCTTTTTTTCAAAAAGGGTTTTTTCTTACTTTTTCTTACGATAATTATTTTTCAGGAGTGCTCAATAAAATAATATTTTAGAGCTTTATCATAAAAAAAGAGACAGTGAAATTCTAAAAAATATATAAATTCGATGCTTCTTTTCCATACTTTGTCAGTTTTGTTCTTATTTCATGAAGAAAATACAATTCTCTTGCATCAATCTATTTCAAATTTGTTTGCTATCCGCAATACGAAGAATTTGAATAATTGCAAGCAAGTTTTACCGGAAGCGGTAGTAATATTTTCAAAGCAATTTGTTACTGCCGTTTGGCAGTAGAGTTTTAGTTAGATTTATTTTATGTTTCTTTATAAATAGTTCCCTCTAAGCAATTATATTTTGATGTCTCTTTGTATTAGTATATAATTTAGTTGTAATTATCTTAGGAATTATGTTATTGCTAATGTTTAGTTAGTCTCTTGAGGGCTTACGTCGTCGTCTATTGTCTCGTAATAAATGTTCAGTGAATTATACGTAAGTTTATGTGTGTAAAAAAAATGACGTCAATTTTAGAACAAGTCAGTTTTGATGCATTTTTGAAAAGTGTCCATATCTTTGAATCCAAAAACGGTATCTTCGTGTAACTTTCGGGGAAGATTCAAATTAGGTTTGATATCAAGCATACAAATTTTTAGGCCGTTAATACAAAAACTGAAGTCTACGTCAAAATTTTAATTTTATGGACGTTTTTTTTTTACCACCCGGTACATCCTGTCAGTGTTTTTAGTAAGTAGACTTTATGTATTGGGACGGCAGTTATACAATTATTCTTACTCTTTTAAGCATTTGTATTTCGTCATAATAAGCTTCAGGGTCTTTGTAGGCAGGTCCCTTGCCACCTGCTCTTGCCGTCGATGCTGAAAGACAAAGAATCAATAGTTTATAATGTAAACAAATTTTACTGAGCCTTGACTTTCAATCCAGATCTAGTTGGGGTACCCCAGGGTCCAGTTCTATTTCCATCCATCCAGTAAATGTGTGGGACGCCCAAAAGGACTATAATTCATGTCTCTTAGAATTAGAAGGTTTAAGTCCAAGTACTTTTGAGTCACAAGTAATATGCAGAGGCGGATACAAGAACTACTCAACTTTTTTGACGGAAAGCGCTGACTTCCAAATAAGGAATATGAGCAAAAGCAACACTACTCCGTCGTTGAGAACCTTATGTATTCGCAAATGTGTTCATTTACTTTCATAGCTGCTTTCAAATAAATCAAATTTTTGAGAATTTTTCCAATACATTCGTTTCCATTCCTCCTTTTTCCAGCATGTCATTGATGTCTTCATATTAATCTATCTAGTCACGAAAAGTTTTTCACTCCTCGAAAACATGTATTTAAAGTTAAAATTTGCAAATTTATTATATTTTCAATTTCAAAAAGAATAGTTGCACTCCCTTTTTCGAGCCCTTTTTAATTCAGAACATTTAAAAAAAAAACATAATAGATGTAGAAATGAAAACAAAAATCCCTTAAGTTTTGAAAATTCAATAATCAGCTTAATTCATTATTCTGGAAATATTATTGGAGATATTGTTCATCATAAATTTTTGATTCGATAGAAAATTAAAGTGAGATACGTGAGAAAGTAAAAAAATATCAAGTTAATCATTTTAAATGAAGATAACATTATTTTAATTATGTTGAGCTGATATATAAACAAAACATTATATATAAATGAAGAAAAACATGGTTTGAACAACCACTTGCACCATAACCATATTGGAAGCAAAACGACTTATCAAACGTCCATACAAAATAAATTCAAAAGGTAGTAAATAGCTGGTAAATAGAAGAGGAAAACGTCAAAACTCAACCATTACCACAATCATATTTAGGTCTTCATAGGAATGAATAAATGGTTTTTACATCAATAATCACAGGAAACAGACAGAAAGAATGCGTGAAAAAAATAATGCTGACAGCTTTATATCGTTTGTAAAAGTATATTGATCGAATTTTCTTTGATCGAATACAAATGATTTCAAATGGTTCTTTGACAGCTTTTTCCTGGTATTTTGTCAGGTTGAAGAAGGATAGTTTAAAAAGGTAGAAGGATAGTTTAAAAAGGTAGAAATATTTTTTTATGTTTCTGATTGAAAAAAAGGTGATTACAGAGGGTTACATTTTCTGTTTTATATCTGCAGTGTCGGTCGGATACAGAAGATAGGCTTTCTTATTCAAGGAGAGTTATTAGTTTCCATATAAGGTAATATGATAATTAGCGAACTCTCCTCCATTGGTTAATTATAGCCTAACTCTCTGTATCCGAGTCTGTATCCTAGTTGACAAGAACTTAATAATTCATGATAAAAACATTACGTAATCTTTTCTATAGGAACATCCCAAAAAAGCCAGATGTTTGCCACTAATGTTAAAAATTCAAAACTGGTGACAAACACAGGGCTTTTTAGGGTGCTTTCGATTAAAGATTACGTAATGGATATCATGAATTTAAGAGGTAAACTCACCAGTAGAGGCTGGTCTTGTAGTTGATAACCCTGAATTCTAAAAACAAAGAAAAGAGAAAACTATATTTTTGCATTTGGGGAAATTGAATGAAAAGCTGAGCCATGAATAAATAAACACACATGAATAATGTAAGTCAGGCTGCACGATCTTACCCTTTCATGAGCTAATATCTTTTTAATGCTTTTTAATGCAGAGAACAAAAAGAGAAAAAAACCTTCTTTAATTGCCCTTAAGAGACTTTTTCTTTTAAATGATCAGCTAGATTTTCATCAGTTTGGTTTCATTTAAATTCTTAAAAATTCAATTTTATACACTTCTATAGCTTTCTTTTTTTAATGTATAAATTTGTAATTCTTTTACTCAAAAGATTTTACAATTTTTAAATTTTTGATGATGGTATACATATAAAAAATGTTTGGCTTTAGTTTTTCTTTTCCACAAAAGGAAAGAATGTCGATTTTTCTTAACACTAATACCCATGAATATCCGTGCCGAAAATTTCGAACCCCCCTGGATATCCTAGGATATTGAACATTTTGAACCCCTACCCCCTGGATCCTTAGTCTTCAGATTCTTACCCCTTCAATAACCTAGGATATTGAAAATTTCGGACCCCCTTGGATATCCTATATACCTAGATACAGACTTTTTCTGGAAAAGCCCAATTACACAAATGTTATTTCATATAAAATGGTGATGAATAGTACATTGTAGACTACTGAAAGAAGAACCTGACTTACGGCAGTTAGTTGTTCAAGTAAGTATTCTGTAGCAGTTGTTTGATTCTTTGTATTGGGACGACCATTCATACAAGTATTTGTCATCTTACCCTCAGAACTTAGCCCTAAAAAAGGAAACAAAAGAATTGTTTGGTAATTGGTAGTAGGTAGTCGTTTAAAATACCCATTCTTCCTAATTATGGAGAAAAATAATTTCAGACCTAATGCCGTTAAATTAAAAAAAAAGTGAAATTTGCGGTCGCTGGAGGGCTTCTATCATTAAAAAGTTTATGAATCAAGTTAATAAAATACTTGTCTGTGAGGGTATTTCATGAAAAAAGTGGCAGTATTTTGACAGAAAATTGTTGGTATTTCAATGAGAGGACCTCCACGTACGCCCCATCATTTTGCAACATTAAGTCAATGTTTCTGAACCCAACAAAATAAGAAAGCTAGAAGCTGATAGGATAGAGGCTACTGTAGTCTCAGATATCACTCTGGAATGTTTTTTAGCAAGTAAATTTGTGAGCAAACTGAGATGAGTTTGTCATCTGTCTAATTTTTAACATACCATTTCCACTCTGCACTGCACTGACCAACATTTCTCTCCCACTCTTCTTTGCTGGGTTCTTTTTCTTCGCAGTTCCATATGGAGATTTAGTTCCTTAAAAAATATTAATATGTATGTAACAATACTTATTTATAGTGGAAAAAGCTTTTTATACCAAGATTAAAGCTTGAGAGTCGTAAAAATGAACAAATTTATTAGCGAAATTACTTTAATTAGATCTTCAACCCATTTCAAGGATCTTACCTTTTTTTGACGTGTTGATTCCAGACTGTGGTCTATTTCTCTGTCTCATTGGTTCTGGTGCATCAGACACACTTCTCTGAAATAAAAAAATGTTGATATTGAATTCATTTTAGAGTAAATACTTACATTATTGTTAAACTCATAAAAAATGTGAAAACTAATCAAGTTGGTTTCTAAAATTATGATTATGTGAAAACATCGTTCTTACCAGTGATATAACTGAACCAATTGAAGCAACATCCATTTAAAAAAATTAAAATTGAACACCTTTCTAACTTTCAATTTTATAATCAGGTAATCTAGAATATAGAAAGGTATGTTATCTAAAAAAATAAAGTAAATTCAAGGTGGAAAAAATTATGCGTAAGAAAGCGTTTCTGCTATGTAAGCCCTCCAATAGGGAGAAAGATCATATTGGATGCTTAGGAAAAGAAGGTCAAATTTATGGTCCAGGAGAAGAATTTAATGAGAGCAAACCAGAACAAACCACAGAAAAACCAATGTTCAGGTAGTATATTATGTCATTCTTTGATAAATGAGATGTAAATTGCAAAAACTATGGAATAAACTTTCAGACTCAAAACTATCTGAGGCCACCCTAAAAAAAAGGTTCGTTTCTGATTCTGAAATTTCTTTTTAGAGTCACCCGGCCAGCTTTTTTTTTATTTTTTTTTATTATGATAATATTATGTATATATCATTATATTTTCGCTATTCCTGAATGGTACAAATGTTCGAAAATAAGCTTTATAAACTTTCTGTTGGTTTTAAAGTCAATAATAAGGGGATTTGAGGCTTCAACATTGTCGAAAGAAAAACTTTAATGACTCAAATTTTGCAAAAATAAAAAAAAATCCTGGCTGCGCGGGTGAGGAAAGTTTTGCACGCAGACCGGAAACAAACAATTTTTTAAGGATGGCCTGAACACAATTGCACACCAAGCGAAAACCAAATTTTCAGTAAATTTTGGTTGTTTGATTGTTTGGCAATCAAAAATAATTTTCGTTCAATTGTCTTTGATTGCGTTGTCTTCCATTTTATAATTTTTTGCAAAAACAAGAGATTAATTTAAAAATATTTTCGATCTGTGGTTATCTTTCTAACTATGACATAATCAAACACAATGGAACAAAAATATCAATCAAAACAATCAAAATAAATTTAGAATTTTTGGTAAATATTGATCGTGTTCAACAATCTAACTCCAATCATTCGAATTAGCTCGATTGACATTGTCTGGCAGTCATGTCAACTAAGATTCAATTTTATTTGTCCATGTCATCACTCCATGAAGGAGGAACTTTAACTGATTTCTCCTTCTTTTATACTCATAGCCTAGTCTGTACTATAATATACAGTCTGCCTTGCACTCCATCATAAAGGCTAATTATTAGAAAGTTAATTATCTCATTAAATAACCTGGTCTCTTTTTACAAAAAGTTTTAAAAACATAAAAATTTGTAAGTAAAGAAACTTAAATATAGAGTATATGACAGTCAGGGAATATTGGCAAGTTTTCCTCCTCCCTTGCATCTTTAAAATCTCGTACATCAAGCGGGTGTTTTGTCTCTACTCTCTGTCATAAAGTCTTTAAATTGCTCTAAAATGTTTTTGCATTGGAGAAATTACTTGAAATTCTGTCGATGGAAAAGACTTGAATCTCTTTTTTCATTATAACAATTGAAAGCCTAGTCTAAATCTCACAAAAACCGGAATAATTACATGATGTAGACAGGCCTTTATACAAAATCATGGAAGATTCATAATGGAAACCTTAAAATGTAAATTTCAAGTCAACCCACTGACAGATTTTGATAATTTTTTTTGCACTTGGTCAATGTTAGGTTGCTCTTTCAAATGGAATACCTTTTAGTTTGAAAATCGTGATTCAATTTCAGAATGTCCTAATCAGGACACCAGTGTCTTATATAGGACACCAAAATGGTGTACTAATCAAGACAGTGTCCTGATTAAGACAGTGTCCTGATCAGGCGATTGTTCTAGACTGACATTACTGATTACCGTAAAAGTGCTTATGTCCGTCATCCCCTCCCAAATTCTGTCACCTAGAATAACGAAGCAGCAAAATAAATCAAAAGTGGGTGAAATGATTTCAACAAACAATAACGCACTTTTTATGTTTACGAATTCCGAAATCGGAAAAAACTCCCGATTGTGGATACAGATGAATAAAATTAATGAACATATTATTTCATTGGTGTAAGCAGAAATATTATAAACAATCGACCAAACAGTTGGTCAGTAGTTTTAAGCTTCTTATAGCATAAATTTAAAGTAGTAAGTATCTGGGCAAAGAAACAACATATATGCAATTTTCCGCGACTTATTGGCGCCGATTCTGTCCGTCAAATATATTTATCTCAACCAATGAAAATGCAGCTTAGTAATGTTCGCAACTACACAAAACAACAGCACGCTTGCAACTTTGATACAAAAGAAAAATGATATGGGAATT
>JAUJPO010075896.1:0-11193 GCA_032270745.1 Tiaropsis multicirrata
AATCGGGAAATCGGGGAAACATGGAAAATTGCGAAAAAAATTCGACGTGGTTAACAAAAAACCTAGATCCGCCCCTGATCACGTATTTTAAAGAATTGGTCGATGATGGTTATTTGATACCAGGAAACGAAAATCACAAAGATTGCGTTTGGTTCGTCTTTTCCAAGTTCCTACAGTCTCAGCTTGATACTGTCAAGAATGAATGGAACAACCACTACATACGTCAATCCAACAACTGTGAAGTGTCCGGAGTACCAGGTAAGTTATATTATTTACCAGAAACCGTTGGTTACGAAGAGTGTGGGCACCAAGTACTGAATGAGGATATCGAGGAAATAATACAAGATGAAAACATTTTTGAACAGGCATTGGATATCGAGATTGAAAACGCAGATCCAGACATACAGGGATTTTTTGAAAAAATTATCAACGGAGCACAACTCGAATACCCACCAAAGGATTGGGAAAGCGCTTTGAACATGTTTAAGCTGATTGCTGATCATCTTGATTGAGTTTTGGCACAGTATATATTATGTAATTCTTATTTGATTATTAGTCCATTTTTCACTGGAATTAGGGAACATAGTTTTTTAGCTTCCTATGTATCTATAGAATATGTTTTGAGTCACTGGCTGGTTGAACACGTAGTTCGAAAAGGGGGTCTTTCAAATGAACAATCTGTCAAGTCTAACAGATTTAGCTCGAAATGCTGATGAACAAAACGAGCCAGATGTCGGTTTCGACCATCCTTTTTCTGCTGACGTCAGCATTTTTTCATTTAATTTTTTCGAGATCTTTGTTTCGAAACCCATTATTTTCTGATACATGTTTTTTATTAGCATATGAAATTTTGAGGTTCAGGCTCGTCAATATGCTTATCATCTATTGTTCTTAAACAATAGATATATTGTTTCAAAGGGTTAAATCTAGGTTTCAGTATGCTTATAAAAACATGTATTACTCTTTTGGGGCTACCCAGTAAGCGGTTGAAATTTCTTAAAAAAAAACGAAAAAAAAATGGCAATTTTCACTTAGTAATCGAAACCTGACATCTGACCCCATTTCTTCGCATCAGCACTTCGAGCTTAATCTGTTGAACTTAGCAGATTTTTCATTTGCAGACTATTGAAAATCCATTTGTCATGTAAAGAAGGGATCCTTGATTGACCAAAAGACGCCTCCTTGTGTCGACCTAATTTCAGGCTTTTGCTGTATCCACCTATTCAATCAGGGACTCGAAACATAATCTATAGGTGCATATATAAATATCAAAATAACAGTTGAGAAATTAAACCAAACAAAATTATTTCGACATTTCTCTTAGCCGAGTAATATGTAATATCTTATTGGTACTTATTTTCGTGCGATTTCGCGCAAAGGCCTAAAACTGCGCGAAAATTAATGTACCTTGTTTTTTTTGTTTTTTTTTGGAAAGTGCGCATTTATCTTCAAAGAATTCTTCATTTCTATTTGCATATGCCTAGAAAAAAAATATAGGCGGCTTTTGTGCGCGAAAATTAATACCGATAATTTGAAGACGATTGGCTGGTGCGCGAAAATTGCGTTTTCTTGATGCTCGAAAATTAGTACCAATAAGGTATAGAAACAATGTCCAAGGAATAGCACAAGGATCGATTTTGCCCAAGAATTCCATTTTGGCATCTCTCGCTGAAACTTAGCCACCGTATCAAAATGAAAAAAAGTGACTGGATCCAAATCTGCATCCGTCGCCCCAAAAATAAGATTTTTAAAGAGCAAGTCCGACATTGTTTATGCTCTCTAGGCTGCCCCAAAGTTTTAACCTCGTTTTGGCGAAATACTTTTCCCCAGGCATGCCCCAAAATGAAGATTTAAAAAAAAGAAAAAAATAATTCCAACACGTATTTCCTAATGAACAAGTCACCAAATTTCAGGCTAAATCCGACCATTTTTGGGCTCTCTACCAGGGACACAGACAATGGTCAGATTGTAACTCAACTGCTGAAGTTGAGAATAAATTGGAGCTGAGAAAAAGGCTAGGAAAGTAAAGTGTCCGCATACTTTTAAGACAGATTTTAGTACTCAATCCAGAAATTTCCCTCCGGCGGATTTAAGCTTTTAATAGACACTAATAACTAGTCGTTGTATTTCGCTGCAGATTCGCTTGCAACACTGCGTTCGCTGAATACAACGACCGCGTTCTGTGTCTCAGGAAAACCAGACGCGTGGCTAGTCTAGCTTTTGATGGTTCTAGCCGGTTATATAAGAGTAGGGTTATGGTCTTGCGCCGGCATGATGATATATGTCGTTCGTAGTATTGGAAATTAATACAATAACAAAACAGCCTTCCGCCGCTTCATGTCTAATTGAAATCGGACATTTTTACCTAGCAGACACGGAACGTTGTTTTAACGTCCAGCCACAACGTTGTTTCAAGGTCAGAACGTTATTTGGACGTTAAATCAATGTTGCAACAACGTTATGTGTTTGCTGAGTAACTCGACAATCAAACGTTTTCGAACTTTCGAATACAAGGATTAATTTCCAAACAAACAAAACAGAATCGTCTTTTTTTGTCTGGAAGGAGGCGGATTTATGGGCACGCTATCCGGGCGAGACAGTGGTACAAAAGATTCAAAGACAAGAGAGACTACTTCCGATTGCCTAAATACATATCTTGAATAAAATATATTTTTACTTTTCTAGGTTAAAAACAAAATAAAACATCTGATAATCTGATATCAAAGTCTAAAACAGAAGACTACCGTCGATGTCATTACGACTTTTCTTTGAGGTATTAGGTAAATGACTAAACATGTCCAGCATGTTTAGTCAGCCTGTTCATTGAAAAGTTTTGTGGGACTTGAAATAAGATGACTAAAACAAATATTAAAACAACTAACTAAAGGCAAAAATAAGTCTAAAGGCATTCTCACTTCCGGTAGTTTTGTTCGACAACTAAGTCGTACGGGCCTCTTGACTGGTTGGTTTCAGTTGTAACTTCAAAACACAAGCAATTTGCTCAGGTAGTCGTACAAATTCAACTTCGACGGCACAAAATTCAAACAAAACTACTGGAATTGAATGCACCCTTGACACTTTAAATAATTTACAAAATATACAGTCATGTTCAGTTAAAAACGCTCGGCATTTCTGGTTGTGAAACTATCCTACTTTAAAAAAACCAGATCGTATGGTGCTACTTATCCAAATACAATACTTAAAATGTTATTTCAAGATATTTCAATGCTCTAAAATCGATGTTATCTTTTTGTTTCAACTTTTAGCTAGGCTAATTTTTTAGTTGTAAAAGTATAAAAAATAATTTTAACGCATGCATAATGTCCAAAAGAATACTAAAGTACGCACATGTACTACTATGCAATAAAAAATAACATAAGATGCCATAATATCAACGTAAAGTCCAATCTTTTAAACAATGTCTACATGAGAAGAAAACCTTTTCCCATCTTGAACGCTTTGTCAAATGCTTCTTCCATAGAAGTTATGTGTACTGGTATGTCAACACTCAAAGAACATGTGCTGAACACTGGAAGGCACGCACACGGTGTACCTAGCTGCGAAGGCTTGCAGTCTGTCACGAAATTGACGGTAATCTTCATAGGGAGACCAAGTGGAGGTATAGTCTCACATCCCGTGACCGTTGCCATGATTTTACCCGGTTTTATTTTCGACGATTCTAAAACAAAACGAATTCTTTTATAACATTTCAATCTATAGGGGCAATTCCTAAGGCCCTTGAATAAAATTTCTTGGTTCATTGAATGAAAAAAAGTTTAGTATCCTTATCAAATTACCTTGAGAGGGGGTTTTTTAGGCCGGAGCAAAAGAATTTTACGTCACAGCTAAAACTCTTTTATCATTAGAGAGCCGCAATGATTGGGCATTGAAATTTTGCACAGGTATTTTTTAACGAACCAAGATTTAAATAAGAGCGGCGGCAAAATCGAAAACTCGTTTTAGCAACCAAAATGGCAGCTTTTGGGTACATCCGGTAAAGTACAAATTTCTGATGAATTTTGACGCTGTACATTTTGTGCCTTTTTTCAAATAGAAGGTATGAGCAAGAGGGTTTGAAGTACATCATCAAACTCGTTTTTAGGCAACAACTTAATGTGTCATAACTTCTTCTGGGTTGATCAAAAGATCTGAAATTTCATTAAAATGTGTTTCATACTTTAGAAGGATTAAGTTTCGCGAGATTAAATTTCGCGATGTTTTGCCCTTTTCGCGAAATAAAAACTCGCAAAATCACGTGGGTTCGTCGATTCGCGAAATTAAATCCACGCGAAATTTTTGAAAATACCATTTTAGCAAAAAAAGTTGTTGAAACCATGTAATTTTGGTAAAATATGTCCATTTTTTGGGTTATTCCCGAATGGATCCAAGGTTTGATGACTTTAATTTTCTATCAAATTTAGATAGATGATCAGAATTGTACCTTAAGTGGAGAAAATTTGGTGCAATTGGCGCAAAATGCCGAAAATCGCCAAATTAAATCCGCGCCAAGTTTTTTTTCTTATTACGAAATTATTTAAAATTAAGCAATTCGCGAAAGTTTGTCCTTAAGAAAATTTGTACGCCTAAAGTAGACATTTAAAGCTTCATAAAATCTTACCGTCTATCATTATAGGGCGATAATCGATTCTGATTAAACTAAAAAGGTCTACGACATTTTTGAAAAATTCTTGCTGCGCCAAATTAAATCCACACCAAAATTTCTCCACTTAAAAGGTATTTGTTTGATGAAAAAAAATATTCTTACCACTTTTGAAGGATTCTTCCATGAAGTCGAGAAATGATTTGAAAGTATCTATCTCTGCCTGTCTTTTGTTCGATCCAATTGCCCCTTTAAAATCTGGTTTCAATACTTCGTAGACTCTTTCGTAAGTCCATTCGAATAAATGCGTTTCAGTAAATACAGGACGGAAGGTTTCAATATTTTCCTTTATGATTGAAAGGCCACCATAAACCGCCATTCCCTCCGAAAGTTTTGATATCAAGTTTAAGATTTCTATCTTCTCTTTGATAAACATGGTTCTAAAAATAGCAATAAGTTTCCTTCTAACATCTTCTGTAAATAGATTTTCTATTAAGTCGTGAGTTAGAATCTTATTCCAGGGCAGGGTAATTCCATGCCAAATCAATCAAAAAATAATTAAAGATGACACCATTGGATCTTAGAACCCTCAAAATTTCAGCAGTTAACGCCTTTTATTTGAAATTTTGGGTGAAGTAGCTGTTTTGTATAAAAACACCCCTTTTCGGTTGACATTGATATTGTCATTTTTGCTTATTTTAAGTAAGATTTTGGAATTCTCCATATCAAAAACCTTTCCCATGCAAAATTTCAACAACTAGCTACTTTCCCAAGTTATCGAGAAAAACCAAATTCAAAATGGCGGATAAAAATGAAAGAATTTTGAGACCTAAGGGTTTCATGCGTTGGATGATTTTATATGGAATTACCATCCAGTCTATGATGGCCACCATACGAGTTTGGAATATGGCGAGCTTTTTAACCCCTGCAAAGAATGATTGATATTATTTACCGCAGTATAGTTTCTTTCCATTTTATATCAACGCATAACGGGTTGCCACGGTATCCGATATCTTGAAGCAACTGCATGCCATCGTCAGTTTGTAAAATATTTTGAAAGTGTTGCTCATCGGCACCACGAAGCTAAAAGAAGAAAGTGAAAGGAGAATTTTTAAAGCAAAACTACCATTCTCGATCAGAAATTTATTTTACTAAAGTTTAAAATGGAGTCTAAGTGTTTTACACACTCATGTGGATAAAATTGAAGGTTCTTACTAGCTGGTATGAAGGATTTTTCATTTGTTTAGGTAGGATAACTGCCTCAACACCACCAGCGATGTATTCGTAAACCCAGCTTGAAAGGAAGCCAGCGCCAGGCCCATCATGCACAAGACTTGCAACAAAGATGTGTCCGATCGTTTCCATGCTACCGTCCGCTAAACACATGAGCCCGACGGCCGGCTCTCCAGATTCTTCGTCGAAATACTGTCTTCTTATCTGTTGAAAGGCTTCTATGAATAAGATAAAGAAGCATTGACAAAATCCATCCTAAGTATCCAATAACATAGAACGATTAGAAGTGGGCTTTTCCAACTTGAAGTAAGCTTTGATATGTCACATATTGAGAAATATGATGTGACACATGAAATTAATATTACATCATCAACAGCCAATCAGACACTCGGAAAATGGTTAAAAAAATAACTTAACATATCATAAGCAACTGTAAGAGAACGAAGGATATAACTACGAGCAATTCCTGTCATCTGACACACTACATAACTGCTATTACGTTTTCTGATTTTCCGAGTGTCTGATTGGCTGTTGATGATGTAATATTAATTTCATGTGTCACAATATATTTGAATATGTGACATATCAAAGCTCACTTCAAGTTGGAAAAGCTCACTTCTAATCGGTCAATGTTCAATACTTCGTGGGACAGGCGGAGGCAATACTAAAATTTCAAACATTGTGTTGTTTAGTGACGTAGTAGTAAAATTTCTTCAAATTATTTCCGAACTAGGATTCTTGAACAAATTACTCAAATTAAAAAAAATATATTCAAAGGCAAAGCATCAATTTTTACATGAAGTGGAAATTCTAAGACCCAAAAATGCCCAAAACCGGCATATTTTAGAACAGTGAGATCTGCTTAAAGTGGGTCCGCCTCTGAAAGACGGACACTTTTCTGAGAAATGGAATGATTGTAGTTGTAGAATGGGCAATTTCTCTCGTCTAAAATGGCATTTTCCCCATAAAAAGCTTTGTATAAAGCGGAAATATTGAGGATTTTGCAGATTTCAAACTTTGTTTTTCTATCAAAAGAATTTATTTAATTGCATTTTAGTGCTGACGTCAGCACTTTTTCAGAATATTTTAGCAAATTTCCAATAGTTCTGCTAAATAGCCCAGAATTAGTACTATCAGAAAATGTTTGTTAGTTCTCAATATCTAGTTCTCGAGATATTACCATTTTAAGTTGTAAGGGAATGTGTAAAAAATGCTGACTCAGCAAAAAATTGCTATTTTGGAACAACTTGAAATCCCAAAATCTCAAGAACTAGCTACCTAACCTAATAAACCATACTATTTTCTAATATTACTCATTCAGGGCTATACAGCAGTCTTATTGGAATTTCGCTAAAACAATACGAGTGCTGACGTCAGCACTAAGAAAGATATCCAAAATGAGCATTTTTGAGCCTAAAAAGGGCCATAAATCGAGTCCAGGTGGTCAAAACTTAATAAATAATGACATTGCATTGAGCTGAATCTGATGGTATTTAATTCCGATTTACAGACTTTCAAAACTCGACCTGTAAAGGACCCTTGACAACCTTTATTTGGGTCTTTTAGGCCCAAATTTGACCCATTCCATACAATTTGACCTTGCTAACGTGAAAATTCCTATTCAACATAAAATTTCGGAGCTTTTGATGTATTTAAAACATGTCTAGTGGGCTCTAAGCCCAAAACCTCCAAATTAGGTCTGAGGACTCATGGACTATAACACTCAACAAAGGAATTCAAAAGCCTGAAGATCTTCCCTTTAATTTCTTTTGATGTTACCAGCATCACCCTTTTTAGTGTTATAAATGTCAACAATATGAATAATTTATCACTTACCAGAGTAAAACTCTCTGGATATTCCTCCGTCATCTTTGCCTTCTTCACCAAGATATTTGATTTTTATCCACAAACCTGTGTTCTTTCTATTCCAGCTTTTCGCAAAATGTTCTTTAAAATCAGAAAATTCGAAACCTCTTCGGACATTAATGTATTGATCTTTTGTTGTATCCACTTGGAATTTTGAAATGCACCTTTTAATTTCAACAAGGAGTTCTTCTACAGAAAGGTTTGTTTTTGGTTGAATTTCTTCATTGGTATCTTCGATTATTTGAACGTCCTCGTCTGATTCAATTCTAAAAGTATTTTGCAGTTTGTCATAAGCACTCTGAAATTTTAACAAGCATTCATTTGTATGTTCGTCAATATCATTTGTGGCATATTGATTATTACATACTGGACAAGGGTAAAAACGGATTTCATTCTCTGTATCCACAAGCTCTAGAAATATAGCAACTTTTGGCACTCCATTAGGTGGTGTTAGTTGTCTTGGCGGAGGAGTTGCTTGTCTTGGTAAAATGATTGCTTGATTCGTTGGAGGGGTTGTCTGTCTTGGTGGAGGGGTTGTCTGTCTTGGTGGAGGAGTTGCTTGTCTTGGTGGAGGAGTTGCTTGTCTGGATAGATTTAAGTTTTGTTGGAGTTCTAGTGACGATGATTTGTATCTTCCTGGGGAACCTTTGGGTGAACCTTTGGGTGATGACGGTGGGCTTTCCTCATGCAGATTAAAACGTAACAGGTCACCCTGTTGACATAGAAAAAATTCCAATTTGGCGTACGAGTCTCCATACCAATTTTTATAAGATTTCAAAACAAATTCTTTACTGGTTCCTGGTAGGAAACGAACTAGTCGATTATCATGGAAAATAAGTTGGTAGCCATCAGTACCATAAAAGTAGGTATCATGTTCAGCATGTTTTTTGGCAGCAGCTTTCAAAATGTCTTGGGCATTGGCATTTTCAGAAACTGTAACTGGGATCTTTGAACCTCTCTTTTTTATCAACTTTTCTCCAGATAGCTCCACCAGACCAACTTTTATTTTTACCTCTTTTGGTGCTGGATCGGGTCTTGTTGTCTAAATAAAAAAACACTGTCTGGTGAAATTCTGAGACATTATCAAGAACTATTCAGTAAAGTTACTATAAAAATAAAACAGATACCTCTATTTTGCTGTTGAATATAAAAAAGCAGCTCACTTTTAAGGATACTATTAAAAATGACAGCTTGGGTCTCTAATAAACGTACAGTACAGGGATAAAAAAATCTTATTTCTGATCTTATTGAAGAAAATTGGCAAAGGTTAATAATATAGTGTGTATGCGCAAAAAAAACTGCCAGTTTTTTGGAGACAAAAAGATCACAACATTAGCATGGAGGAAAGAATATTTTGGGTGTTTGTAAAGTTTCAGAGAAATTTTAGTATGTTACCTGAAGAGATTGTGGGATTATCATACATAAATTTAAAAGAAATATGTTTGATACTTTTTGAAATATTTAATAACTTTAATTTTTGGTGATAACTATGGCCTTCAGCAGGTGATACATTACATTACTGTAATACTTTTCACTGTGTATTTTACCGAAATATACTTTATGCACATTTTAAAAACACAAGTGTGTGAGAACATTATATATTATATATAACAAAATTACAGTAAGTTGTCATATCTCTGTCACCCCCTCCCTAATTTTGTCCTTATAATTTGACAGAAAATATCAATTGAACCTCTTGGACAGTTGAATCTAAAACTTTAGCCTTTTATCTTTCCACCTGTAATAAAAGAACTCATCAAAAAAGAGAAGTGTTGTTTTTTAATAGGGGTGACGGAATTAGGGAGGGGGTGACGGAGATGGGCAAGTTATGGTACTTTCAATTTTGGCTTAGGAACTCTCAAGGGTATAAATAATAACAAAGAAACAAAAAAAACACTCTAACTTTGTACTTGCATTTACTTTCCTAAGTAAATCTGATCTACATATTTTTGTTATGTTTTGGTTTGTAAATTGATTTGCATGGTTCAATCTGTAGACGTGATTCATTCTAATGACCAGAATTTTAAAGGAAAAACAAAGGAAATAAGGCGACCATCGAATAGAAAAGATGTTCTTTTCGTGTCGCCTGTCCGCATTATTTTCAAACCTAAAAATGAGAATTCGCCTAAGACAAGTGAAAAGTATGACAGAGTAATGCAGAAATGAATGTATCACCTGTTGACAGTACAGTAGGGTGTGCACTTTAAAGAATTTAATGAAGAAAAAATCAGACTTAGACACAAAAATATTAACGCCAGAATGCCACAACCATGTGTGCCCCGCGCATGTTCGGGGCACCCGCTGAATATGATTTCAAAAATATCCCGAACTTGACCCAAACTTGACAGGACCCCCGAACACGCCCGGATTTCTCCGGGCGGCATCCGGGCGGAAACTTGAAATAGATTTTGAAAACCGCCCGTACGCCACCCGGATGACGCCCGATTGATCCGGGCGATCTCCGGGCGCCTAAAATAAGTAGGTACAAGATTTAGAGCGATTATCTCACGAATTGAAGGGTGTGTTCAGGGGTCCTAACTTGACCCGCGCATGTTCGGGATATATATAAAATATTTAACTTTAGAGCCCCGAACAGGAACCGCACATTTCAGGGATTGTTCGGGCCACACCTAGGGTCGTGGAATGTCCTGACGGAATGTCCGATGTATCGACAGGGTCATTCTTTTTCAAAAAAAGAAAAACAGAAAATCCTACGTCCTAGTTGCAAGTTGGTTCTTCCTTTCAAACAAAAATATAATTTTGGGGAACCAAAGTTCTTTAGAACCAAAGTTCTTTAAAAGCCATGTCATCATTCAAAGCCCTGGATTAAGTTTGTTTAAAATAGAATAGCACAAAATGTCAATACAAATACTTTTCTACCAACCTTACCTTTCTTACGTCCTTTCTTCTGGATGAAGAATCAGTGCGAGTTTTACTTTTGATGGCTTTGTATTCACTAAACTTTTGTGTGCGCAGCAAAGGAGTAGGATTTTTTGGCTGTATTGGTGCAGAGCACTTTGAGCAAAATGCATCATCTTTTCCCAAAACAGCAGCACATTTTCCACAAAAAACATCATCCATTTTTGAAACACAATGCTGCATTTCGTTGTTTGGTTGGTTGTGGGTGATTGGAAAGATAGATTCGTGTAAATCGCGCACTAAAAGACGGTTTCATGCAAAGCATACACCAATTTGGAAAAAAAATATTTCTCTTTTTTCTAAAAGTTTTCTCTTTTTTTTTTTAAAAACTCTTTTTTTCTAAAAAAGTTTTATTACTCCCGAAAACATTTTTTTTTCTCTGAAATTAAATATTTTTCTCTAAAATTAAATATTTTTCTTTAAAATTAAATATATTTTTCTAAAAAACTTTTTTTTCTCTAAAATTAAAAATTTTTCTCTTAAAATTAAATATATTTTTCTAAAATTAAATATTTTTCTTTAAAATTAAATATATTTTTCTAAAATTAAATATATTTTTCTAAAAAAACTTTTTT
>JAUJPO010075907.1:0-11192 GCA_032270745.1 Tiaropsis multicirrata
CGTATAGTTCAAAATGTTATGTACAGGTCCATGTCGGCCATCTTAGGTCGTAGATAGCCCCTTGCGTAACCTCGCTATTCAGTAAGGGAGTGAGAAACATACAATGAACCATCATCATTCATGGATTCGGAACAAGACTTTCATGAAAACTGAATTAAAAAGGTTGAAATCTTACGAGTACATCCATTGTTTTTGTCACCAGTTCCATAAAACCCACGTCTGCACACGCAGCGGTAATGACCTTTCAAAAGATGACAGCCACAATCAGCATTTGGTGAACAAGTACCACAAATATTACGATTCACATCACTGACGTCATCATAATCTTTCTCATACACGTCTACAAAGTGATGGAAGAAATTTTTAAAGTTAGGACTGGAAAAATTAGTGAATGTCATAACCATTTCTATACACTTGTACTAAGTAAAATATCTGTGGCGGACACAGAACGTACTCGCAATAAGTTTTTGGCGGAGAGTGTTGACTTCCAAATAAGGAATATGAGCAAAAAAATGTATCTGTAAAATTTCTAAAACGGTTATAACACAACTTTAAGAGAACGGATATTTTCTCGAATAAATTTCGATAATCCTTTTCAACGTGCTTTATATAAATAAGAAACGGTTTCAGTAGCCGCTAAGCTTTATCTATAGCTATCTATATGTGCTCTCTGATCCAATAGAAGTATTCTCCCCGCTAATTAATTTTAATTGAGACATTCTTATTTCAACCCCCTCTCTGGCTACCTTAACGGTACAAATATTTGCGGTTTCTATTGTTTTATAACAAAAGACTATTGTTCTATAACAGTAAAAAGCCGCAAGAAATAAATATAAAGACCCGCAAGATTAAATTCCCGTAAAAATTTGTACCCTTACGGTATTCCAAAACCCCACGGTCCCCCCTCTATTAGAGATCAGAGAGTAGAACGTTACTTGATTGAATTTTGAATGTGAAATAAGCACTTACCACCACGAATGTTATGAGCCAACGTTGCCATGCGACCAAAATCAGCAACTGTCAATGATGCGCTTTTGTGGCTTGCCCAGCTTTCCATACTACCATGAGACCAAGCACCAACTGCGATTGTATACACTAGACGGTGATTATTACGTAATTGATTGGCTTCAAAAGAAGCATCGTTGGCAGGTCCAGGATTTGGGCCGCCATAAACATTTGCAGCACCATCAGACAAGACGAGAACAACCTTGTTGGATTTTTCACGTCTTCGATGTAAATGTGGATTATCATCAATATCAGCAAAGATTTTATAGCCGTCCTGCATTGCTGCTCGAATATTGGTCATACCACCAAATTGTGGTAACTTTTGATACAGTTTCTCGAACTTACATCTGTTCTTGTCGTCCAAATGAAGTCCCGAAATGAAATCAATGTCTCGAGTATAAGAACTAGCAAATGTACCAATTGCAATTCGAGTAGCATTGGATGAGAGACGAACTTCCGACAAGAGTGCTTCGATGAACTTTTTAGCAATATCATAGCGACTCGTATACGATCCCTTGAAACTGGTTGGAATGCTCATACTACCTGATCGGTCGAGGAGAATCACCAACTCAGACTGACCGCTTTCAACGGTTCTACCCAAACAATTGACAAAGTTCTTTTCACCGGTTTTTAAATTCTTGGTCACTTTACGATCATACTTCAAGCAGTCTTGACCAAAACTGCCTGGCACCAACCACATGCTGGCAAGCAGCAGAAAAGCAGTAAAATAATACATAATAACTGCGATTTTCAACCGTCAACAGTTTAAAGAAAATCTTACAAAAATCGACCACCAAAAATATATACTATGTATTAACGACCTGGCGGCCAAAAAAAGTATTAATCGAAAACGATTAGAATATCATATACCTTATTGATAGCCAACTATTTGACCAGATGCATGGCTGACTACATAAACTTGATCAATGCATTTACTTTAATTCAACAAATGTTTGCTATTCATCGAGTGCGAGTAAATAAAGCAATACAGTAAAAAGCTACCAAAATAAAACTGTCCGTAAATAACAAAAAATAATAACTTCCAACCAAACAAAATGCGCAATTCTTTTTAAATAAAAAAAAAGTGGGCAAAAAATATTTCCAGTACTGTACACAGTAATTTTTAAGAAAAGTAAGACCAAATATGTGAGCCACAATTATCATTTGTTATCTTGACTAAATTGCACGAACGTAGTGACGTAATAATATACATATACACTATTTGCTATGACATTACAGAATATTATAGCGATGTACTTAAATGATTTTAAAAGTAAAAAAAAAATGGCAAACCTTATTTTTCACTATTAAAACAGCTGGCAAAAGTTTACAAAGGCTTCAAACACCCCCATTTTCTTTGAATAACATTTCTATACACATCAAAGTCAGCAAAAAATTATTTTTATTTAGAAAGATGGTTTACCAAAAATAAGTTACTCATTAAAATGGTGAAAATAAATTTTTGTCCAAAAAATAAAAGACAAAATGCAGAACCTTTTTTCAAAATAAATCTGCAATCTTTCCCTGAGAAAAAAGTCTCTCAGAATTGATTTAAACGTCAGAATTGACAAAGAATTATAGGATTTTATGACATTACGCCCCGTTCTTTTGAAGAGGACGTTTATTTTGAGGGTGCATTTATTAAATATTTTCCTGAAACAGAGGGCGTTTAAAAGAAGGGGGCGTTTGTTCGAATGAATACGGTATTCATAACATTCATGAATTTCTTTCAAAAGGGAGAGATCAAGATAACACTGTCGTTTCTGTATGACATGAAGACAAAACACGATACTTTATTTTACCATAAAAAAATTATTTTACACATATCAGGGATACCAAGAGAATAAGACCTCAAAGTGCATCATAATGATGTCTTTCCAGCTGGCTGCTTTACTTAAAGTTCAACTGACAGTCTTTTCCACACATTGGAATCTATTGGGATTTCTTCAGTGGCACGAATTTTGTTTTGGATAAGAGAACATAATTTCACGTCCAATGATGGATCTGTTTGAGCAAATTTTGACAGGTGGCTTTGCATCAGAAAGAAGAAGTACTTGCAGAGTTGTTCATTCGCATCTTTATCTCTCCTATCAAAACAAAACAAAATGTCGCATTATTTTGAGAAAAGGTTCATAATTATTATTTTCTAACTTCATCTTGAAGATCATAATTATATTTTCAAATTCAGCAAAATAATGCTATGGTTATGATTATTAATCATAGTCAGTGCATAATTATTTGCTGCAAAGCTCTGGCAACTCAAAATTTTAGAGTTCAGTATTTACGAGAAGCATTTGGCATTTCATGTTTTTCTTGTTGTTGCAAAGTTTCTTACCTAATTCATGCATGCATTGGTGCATTATAAAGTAATATAATAAGGTTTACTTACTTGCCAAGTAAAAGAACATAATTATTTTTCACAAGCAATTCTTGAATGCGATCCCCACACAAAATCAATGTGTCCAGGTATGCAACACAAAAAACAGAGTGCTTTTCACTGCAAAGGCCATAAAGATTTGACAATGGGAATTGCAAGAAGTCCTTCCAATTTACTTTCCATTTTGGTACAAGAATATCTAAATAAAACGAATTATTGATAGCATTACATAAAGTCATAACACGATGAAAAAACAAGTTTTTTTTATGATACAAGGTTTTCATCTATAAGCGTAATACAGACCCAGACTGAACCCTCACAACAATAGAACAATTGTTTCAGAACAATAGATGATAAGTATATTGACGAGCCCGAACCTCAAATTTTTATATGCTTATCAAACATCTTTATAATTAATGATTTATAAATTCAAATCCAAATAAAAACATTTAAAATAACTTTAAGAGGAGAGTTCCACGCCACATAAGGCAAAATGTATAAATGCTGAATGAATAAGAAAATTAATTTTGAATAAAAGCACAATTCATTTTTTACCCCAATAATAAACTTAAATAAATAGACTTTAAACCAAGAAATAACAGACCTTCAACAAACTCCAGTATATATTTGGTCACATTTTCAAATTTCTCATTATCTTCAATTAAAAGAGCTGAAAGCAATACATCCAAGCCACACTCATGTTTCAACATGCTGTCCAGCTTTGAATGAAGTTGATATTTCTTTCTTTGGAAGGCTGAATAATCTGGTAGTAGTGAAAAAAGAAATATTTTGGATGGTTGTTTACCATGTATAGTTAAAAAAGCAGTCAAAAGCAAAAAGTAAATTAGGGCCGATATACACAACCTTTAAGAATACAGGTACAGAATAAAGAATCATATATATTTTTGCTAGTAGTAGTGAATTCACATACCTGATCCAATAACATTAAGCAAACATTTCCTGAGGAGAGATGCATTGGCCGTGATTTGTGATTTCTTGGTACCATGATGAAGACAATCACTAGCTACACATTCTTCTTCTTGTTCATCTGCTTTCAATTGTTCTTCCTCCTTTTCTTGTTTTGATTCGAAACGCTTTTGTATCAGTTGCAAGATCTGTAGTGTAGCCTTTAGCTTGGACAGTGTTTGCAACTGTTTTTTGTATGTGACTTCTTGTTGAAGTGGGTCCTTAAGTTGACTGATCAATTCTAGATAGAATTCACTATTCAAGTGAGGGTTCTCCAAGAGATTCTTTCGTAATATTTGACTAACATGTGGAAGATCTTGGTATTTGATGGGTTGCAAGCCACATTTCACATCAACCTCACTGCTTACTGATTCAAGTTGTTTTGAAATCTTTTCCATGATGTTAGGCTTTGATTTTGTTTTCTTGTGTACCTTTTGAAATAGAATGCAAGAGTATTAAATAAGCAGAACTTCATAACTTAACTAACTAACTTCAACACAGAATTGATATTGTGTGTAGATAGTGCCTTCAAGATTGTTCAGCAAAACAAAAAGTAAGGAATAAAACTGACCTGTTCAAAGTAATGTGCCCATCTGAAAGCGCGTTGAAAGGCTTCATGATCCCACATTTGAACAGATGAAGTTCTTGACATTCCCATAATATTGATAAAAAGCTCTGTATTTTTTACTATATCGTTCATTTTTGCTCTAAATGAAAAAAAATGTTTTGAAAAATATACTTAATATGAAGAGAAATAAAAGGATCAAAGAACCAGATAAAACACTCTACTGAAAATGACATTTGAGAAAGATGGAATATCGGCTGGTAGTAACTACTTTACGACAGTAGACTTTAGTTTAAAAAAATGAATGAATTTTGCAAATACATTTTCATGCATTGTTGTTTTCTCCCTACTTATACACACTACAGAAAAAAACTAAATAAAATCAAAATAAAATCAAAAGTAAAAAATAGACAAATTTTATATTATAAAGTACAAATAACTTAATGAGTGAAAATTAAGGTGAAAGAAATGTGTTAGCCTTTTCAAATTGATTCTCTCAATCATTGATTATGGTGAAACGCTTTAATCATCATCGTCATCAGGAACAAAAATATTCCACTCCTCAAGAAACTCTGCACCACTTTTAGCAGCCATAGCGCCAAAATAGATCATTGGAACAGAAACCAAAGTGACAGGAACAAGCCCCCATTTGAAGGTGTATGGTCTCGAGCTGACATACTGACTAACACGCCTCTTGCTGACAGTGTTGGCAATGGCCCTTGAAGTTGATCCCAGTGATCGTAGATGCCCTAACATCTTGTTTCTTTTACTTTTTTCTATTTTTATTACTGGAAAGAAAAACATATGTTTCATCATTTTTTCAAGGGATCTTACAATCAGTCAGGTTAAAAAAAACAAAAAACTATACCTTAAGGGAAGAAATTTTCGCGGAATTTAATTTTCCAGTTTTGGGTGTCAACCTCAAAATTAAATTCCTTGAAATAGTCTGGCTGAAATATGCCATAAAAGAGGTAAAGCTAGAAAGAAAAAAATCCGCGTTAGGTTTCTTGGTACCGTTAGAAACGGAACTTTATGTAGATTAACATCTCAGATCCTCACGATGAGGCTCTTGGGGAAAACTTTTTACAAGCAAAAGTTTGTTGTTCTTAGGCAAGAGCCCAAAGGGATGAAAAATATTACATTTTCAAAATAATTTCTAACAAGAACCATCTATACCACGTGAAAGCCATTAAAAAATTGTATAAAAGACTTTTAAGTGAGTATAGCCGATTTCTTGCTTTTGTGAATTTAAATTTAGCGAAACTTTTCTTCCCGTGTAAGTTTCTTCCCTTAATAAGGTATATGGATTACTTTTTCTGTTAGTTCGATTGAAACAAGGCAACGTGAAAACCTTCATTGATAAACCAAAGATACTTGGCAGCTCGTTGTTATTATCGAACTTTGCGAAAAGGATTTTAAAGAACTATAGCAACACATTTTGCATCAATTTTATTAAAATCAATTTTTGAAAATATATCTACAAACACACAACAAAGTACTATCTTGATCAGGATTCTTGCTCAGCACTTTCTATTTCGGCAATTCTTATAAACGCTTCTCTTCTGCCCCATACCAATATACTTTCGTCGGACCGATAATAAAATCCAACAACTAAAATTAAGGTTGCCATGGTCCATCCACCATACCATATGGGTTGCCAAGATTCCCATTCACGCTTTTCTCCAGGTTTTAATGGTTTACGATTGAAAAGAAATCCATTTGGAGGTTCTCTGTACTTGGTGAAAATTCCTTCATGTCTAACAGCAACTTTATTCAAATCAATCAGGGGTTTTCTTAATCTCTGGATAATAAGACGGCTAGCCATTTCTTACAATATTGACTAAAAGTCTAAAAGAAGATAGGAAAAAATGCTATGATATATCATTTTTAATGATGGTGGTATACTAGAGAAGAACTTTTTAAAGATATTGTCTCTGAATGGATAATATGGGTTTTACTCAAATTTTGAAACTTTAATCACCGATGTTAAGCTAACTTTCTCCTTCCCAGGGCCTATGTATTATATGGTCCACAAAATGTTGGTGATCCCAGATTATAGTACAAGTTGCCTTTTAATGGCAAATTTTAGCCTAACGTTCAACAAAGGAGCCTTTATAAAAGCAATTGTTAGGGTGGGAGGATGCCAAATTTTTGGAGGGGCTTTCTAGTGGGGTACAGAGATTTTCCAGATTTAATGGGGGGGGGGGTTGGGCTTGTAGGGGGGGATCAAATAAAAAAGGGGGGGTTAGGAAATTTTGGCTTAAAAAATCACAAGCTGAAAGTTTATTTTCGTTTTAGGAAGTCTTTTGCAGCTACCACAAATTTCCCCCCTCTGTGTACCACCAAAACATTAACACCATTATATTATTCAGAGTGAATAATGGTCTGTCGAATTTCCTATAAAAAATTGCGGGTTAAGCTTGAAACATAATGGGGGGGGGATACATATGATGGGGGGGGGGTGAAATAAAAATGGGGGGGGTTCAGACCCCTCTGCACACTATGAAAATAGTTTTGATGGGTTTTGATGAAAGTTTTTGATGCATTTGCTCTGGCCTTAAAGGATAGTAATACAAGTCAACATATTCCGTAAACACAAAACGTCTTTTTAACGTCAAAACAACATATGGACGTCAGATAAACATTAAAAATACGTCAAATGCTTCCTGGGAACCTATTCAGTTTGGTAGCTAGCGTTAAAAATTTGACGTAAGAGGCTAGTAAATTATATCTTATTTACAACTTGTATCATACATTTCACCTTTCCCTCTAATCTATTCAACCCCCTAAATCATCTTTACTATAAAGCATACAAGAGCAAATCGATGAAC
This sequence comes from Tiaropsis multicirrata, assembly GCA_032270745.1. Classification (NCBI taxonomy): domain Eukaryota; kingdom Metazoa; phylum Cnidaria; class Hydrozoa; order Leptothecata; family Tiaropsidae; genus Tiaropsis; species Tiaropsis multicirrata. The sequence goes on from JAUJPO010075907.1 coordinate 7,745, forward strand.
AATGCAAAACTCCAAAAGAATCCAAAAGTAAAATCACTCCACCCTTAACAAAACAGAAGAAAACCTTCATAATCTTTAAAACAGTTATCTTTGATCAGTTTCTGTAGATTTCTCTATAGAATTTACATACCATTTGAAAATGATCTTAAAAACTTTTTGTTTAAAAATTAGTTTGAAATGCCAGATAAGATGAGCAGGTTAATCAGCAGTTTCCATACAAGCAACGGTCTGTCATATCACATCAACGTAGTCAGTATTAAAACTAACTCCGGTCTGGAGGATTTTGTTCAGATTAGATTTGTCTATTACATACATTTTGAACTTGCAAATTGATTTTTTTTGCTCACTTTTTCAGTCATGTGGAACAAAATAGACCAATCCCAAGAGAAGATATTGGTAACGTGTTCAAAATCTGAGTATTTTAACTTTTATTTAAAACGAAGAAAAAGTTAACAAAACCGGTTACATTGCCAAACTAGAGAATCTTTTAACGAGCTATGATATCAGTTATCTAACACCTGCCAGAGACTTTAGAAATACAGCCTAATAAACATCACAAACCATACACATAAAGCTTGCCTCGTTGCTTTAAATCTCCGAGACAAAACTATATGAAATTTCATGGCAAATAAATAAAATGAGATTAAAAATCATTGAATAGGATATCAAGATTTTTATAAGAAAATCAACATTTGTAGGTTGATCAAATGAGAATTCTTCTATGCCGAGACCTGTGTACTGCACTGGTGTTGATTTCAACTTTAGATTTTAGAATATAAAATTTCAATTTTTCAAATTAAAAATCTAAAAGACTTCAAAGAACCCAAGACCTATGAATGAATTCTAAAGATGATAGAGTTTATGAATCTATTTCAGCGACATTATGGTTATTTAACAACTTCTTATAAAAATAAATTCATAATGTATAAATGGAAGTTATTAATTTAATTAAAAATGGATGCAGATTAGCAATTGACTCATATTGTATTATCGAGGAAAGTTAATGAGTGTGGGTTGTTTATTCATTAAGAGATTTCTCTTTTCGTTATTGTGATGCTTTCAAATACCCCATTCCCCAGTTGTTTACAAGTTAGTTGTAAGAACTTAATAGTTACTAAAGAAGAAGTTAAAATATCATCTAAGGCAGTCGTAATTAATTAAGAAGGCTCTTTATACGATAAATGGCTGTTACGTTGATAAACGTTAGACCTAATTTGGACCGACTAAAACAGACAGGCCTTACCATTTTTTTTCAATCAAGAACTGCTTCTAGCTCTAATATTTTTCCATAGTACTTGGAGCTTTCACTGCTGTTCGAATCAGATATCTTGCTTACTTGTTTCCATACTTCTCCTTCCAAATTTCTTGCAAACAGCGGGAACAATAAGAATCCAACAATTCTATCACCTAAAGATAAAATCAGTTTTCCTTCAATTATCAAATTACCGAACGTAAAATAATCGATCAAGACATGGTCGTGTGTCTCGTATTTCGAAATGTATCAACATTGAATTAAATGAATATACAAAAACCTTACAGCTTAATCCCCCTTGGTGTCCAATTGTCTATCACAAAATGAATCAACCCTCTAAACAGAGTACATTTTTTTATAAGGATCAGTAAATTTCTGAGATATAAATGGCTGAGAGTTCGGATGTTTTTAACTTTGATTCACATTTTCTCAAATTTCCCACCCCACCCCACCCCACCAATAAATTATATACTTAAAATTCTTCCCTTGGTCTAAGCTTTTATTAGGAAAATTTCCATCTCAAAATGAGAGTTCTTCATAGATTTTGGTAAAATTTACCACCAAATCTCAGGCTTGATGTTCTTATAAAATTGTTCTTGTACAAAAAAAGAGTATAGACACTCATCACATGAAACCTATAAGAAATACATACAGTTGTATAGTGGTCCTATATAATCTCAATCCAGAAAAAAAACTAATTGCTTTTAAATGACGAAGAATTCCGTCTCGAGTTGAAAAGACTTCTTTTTCGATCTTGATACACTATCCTTCTAGAACGAGGAGTTTTAAACCGGAAGACTGACTTATTTTTTGCTAATCTTGTCAATCTTGTAACGAAAAATGAAACAACAATTTATCCTCACAGAGGGACAAAAATTAAGAGTGGAGATTCCTTTAATCAGATAAACAGATTTGTCATTTTATATCATGACGCAATTTTAAATACCACTGAGAGCCATTACAAAGTATACCAGCGTGTATTGGGAGGAAAAACTTTTGAGTAAATTTCTTTCTTAAACTCTATAATTCTGCCTTCGTGTAGTTAAGACCAAAGATAGGCATCAAACAGAAATTACAGCTGCACACCAGTATGATTAACGTTTTTATTTTTAAGGACAAACTCATATAAGAACACAAGGCTTCCAAAGCCAAAAAGTTAAGAACATGCTAAGAACATTTATGATAATATCCGATGTCTCTTTTTCAGTGAAATTAAGAACACGTTAATTAATAAGAACATTTTGAGGCTTGAATATTAGAAAAAAGTCTTTTGAAACATACTGTAGGCACACCAGCCTGATACTTTTGTAAACAGATTGTCAGTAAAAATTGCTTACCTTTTTTTCTTTCGAGCGCCATCCTAGTTTCTGCATATTAACTGTTTTTAGTGACAATCCTATTGTTGCAACAGACTTTAATAGAGTGGAAAGAAATATTGCTTTAACATTCTTCAAAATGTATACAATTAGTACAATCACATTTTTTATAAGCACAAACACGATAACCATATCAAGGTTGTGGGATCGAAAAAAATACAAATGTTCTATGTAACACAAACGTAAACATAATGTTGAGCTCAAAATACTTGACGCTAATAAAAAAACAGTGTTTAAAGAAAACCTATTCATAACTGACCTTATTTTCGACTTGATCGTATTTCAAGGCCATAGTGGACCTGTGTCAATTCAGCTTAACATCGAGGTTGGTTTTACTCTTCGATAGCTAAAAAAAATAAATAAAGAGTCATTTTAAAATGCTGTTTTCAAATTTTTTTAGCTATGTTATCCAACGAGTCCGAATTTGCACACCAAAGCAAAATGTCAAGCTTTTCAAATTTACTATAGCATTCAGTTAATGTTCGTTTTTTAATCATAAAGAATTAGTTAAGATTAACGGGATAATCAACTAAAGATTTAAATTTGGCCCGCAGTTTGCTTTTACCTTAAGTGTACTTTTTTTGGCGGGTACCCGCCAAAATCAGAAATTTTATTAAATTTGGCGAGTATTTATTTTGGCGGTTGATAGATTTTATTAAATTTGGCGGGTATTTAATTTGGCGGTTGGTGAATAATTTAACCTTAAAATGGGGGTAAAAACAGCGAAAAAATAGCCAAAAACAGAGTCTGCTAAATTGCGTGGGTGAAGTGGGTGTGTGGGTTGCGTGGGTGCGTGGGTGAGTGGGTGAGTGGGTGCGTG
>JAUJPO010075918.1:0-11191 GCA_032270745.1 Tiaropsis multicirrata
GATATTTAATTTTTGGTAACTTTTTAATTTTTTTTCTAGATTCTGGCGCATAAATGCGTCAGCCGGGAATCGAACCCTGATTCGAAAACAGAATTTTCTTTCTTTTCCACGTGACGATAAATACTCCACGCAGAGGGTTTTTGAAGACCCACAGCGGTAACCCAAATCACGCCCTCTAGCAAACCGATCGGGAAAGGGCTCTTTGAAAACACGTTCCGTAGGAGATAGTAACGAGTGTTATTATCGTCATTTAAATAAAAAGATTTTACACAAGCTTAGTTTAAAAATATAAATAAAAATTATATTTTAAAACTCATTTGTCGCCTAGTTTACTTTTACAAACAATGAATAATAAAAAATCAAAAGCAAGTAGTTGTCAAGACATCTTAAACTTGCCTGTGATGAAAGATAAGGTATCCTTTCTTTGATACTTCTCTCTCCACCCTCTAGGGTTTTGAATAGCCGGAGACCAGAGAGTAATAATAAAACCTCTTTATAGCAAACAAATATTTTGGAGAATACCATACTGTAGTCAGTATAAAAACCCTGTTCTGGAAGACTTTTGTAATTGTCTTTTGTTTACATTTGGAACTTGCGTACGCAAACTGGTTTGTTTTGCTCACTTTCTGATCATTTTACAAAAATAGACCAATCCAAAGAGAAGATATTAATATATAACGTGATCAATAAGTGAGAAAATTGACATTTGACTAATGTTGTAAACAAAGAAAATGTTGACAAAAAGTATATCAATACATTGCCAGACCAGTGAATCTTTTTACTGACTATGAGAAAACTTAGTTCGACAGAGGAAAGGAAAGAAAACTGTTCAGAGTTTAGCGAAACTTTGAGATGAAAACAGGGCTAAGAAAATGATGTAAATGATTGAAGTTGAATAATTTATGATACAGTATATTACAAGAAAAAAATGGGATTCTTTTTATCCTTTCGTTGAGAATGTGTTTGACAACACGTATAAACATTATGTGTGTGTATGGAGAAAGAAAATGTCAGGTCAGAGGTTGGGCAAAAGTTGAAAGAGATAAAAGTTCCCGACATTTTCGGTTCTGAGATCTTCGTTTAAAATAGGTTCTGTTTAAATTAGAAGAACAGGAGGAATCAACGTGATATCGAGGAAAACAGACAGTTTTAATTTTAGCTTCTTTTCCTGCTTTAGCATATTTGCAATCGTTGATGGGTGTAAATAATTATCCAAAAATGAAGACATAGTTGGCGGATAAACTTTGCTACTGAAAGCTAAAGCGTGCGCAATTTGTTGGCCATTCGCGCGTCTTCTGAGGTGATATCTTCCTTGCTGTTGTGGAACCCCAAGCTCATGGATCAAAGATCGAGAAAACAAACGTTTATTGACGTAGTAAGCAGGGACACAGGTCTCGATTTTCGTGACCTGGAAACTGCCATGCGTGACCGCGATTCCTGGCAGCAGCGGGTCGAATCCATTGTCGAATGATGATGATGAATGATGAACATCTACTTTCAATGTTATTGATTTATCATAAAGCCTAACTTTACCCTTGGTAATTTCCAGTACTGATCACTTTCCATCTGTAGTGAAATTTTCTACTTAAAATCTCATGCAAATACTTATTCGCTGTTATTACATACAAAGACAGCCGAGACAAAATTAGCTAAGATTTAACTACGATGTTTTTATAATCAACCACATAAAAAAAATTCTTTGATAATTATATGTAATTTTGGCTTATGTATAGTAATTTGCGGAATCTCGTTCCACCTTTTAATTTGCGGAATCTCATTCCGTTGTTTACTAATCTGCAGAATCTCGTTCCGCTAAAAACGCAGGTCCCAGGGAAACTTTAATCATGTAATCGATGTAAATTCGATTTTTTTTAGTTTTTGAACGTTGTCAATCGAACTTTATTGACAATCGAATGAAAAACTATAAATTATTAGTTTTTCAAATTTCAAAATCAATATTTTCATCAAGATTGTACTAGTATTTCACTACTCAAGCTGGAAAATAAGGAAAAAAGTGCAAAAGTAAACCTGGGAAAGTCTCTTTTCATCAAATCAAGGATGTATAATAGAAGTCTGGATAAACAACTTGCTGAGTTTTCATCGATATCTGTCGATGTCCTAGCTATGTCCGCGGTAATAAATAACATAATTGTTCACCCTCCCATCGCAATAAATACTTGTAATCGCACGATACCGAGTACAATATGGGATATATTTTTCAAGTTTTGATTTTTCGTCATATTTTCCGAGCCTTTAGGCGAGGAAAATATAGAAAAGTCTAAACGAGAAAAATATATTCACATATTGTACGAGTAAAGTGTGATAACTAGTTTATTGTCAACTTGAAAAAATAAATGTTTTCCTTCTCTCTCTTTGTTTTTTTTCTTTTCTCTATATTTTTCTCTCTTTTTATTGTGAGTGAAATTGACATCTAAACATTCGAAAAGAAAATCGAACGGTCGTTAATCATTGTTTTAGAGAGGGGAGAAAAAATAATAAACAAATGAAGAGACTGTGAGCATAAAGTTGAACTCTCGTTTACCAGATCTCCTTGTTGAACGCGGTCTCGTATTTTTACGTGTAAAAATATGAAATATCGGATTTATGGCTTCTCTCTTAGCCAATCAAATTGCTTATATTTTTTCAAGTTGACAATAAAGTGTATTATAATTTTTTAACTTTTTGTAGGTCTATTCAATCAATCCATAAAAAATACAATTGGGTCTTGAGATATTTTTAATATCACTGCTCCTATTTTTAACATACATTGCTTGACAACCAAGAATGAGATAGCTGATTTCCCATAGACTTTGATTTCAAAAGTTAAGGGTCTCGTAGATATTGTGTTAAAAATAGACTGACAATACACTTATGTTTTTTTTTGTTTTAAACACTTTTGAATTTTTATTGCATACATTTTAGATTTAAAGATATTGTATTTTATTTAAATTGTTTGAAAAAGGACTTTGGTGCTTTTAACGGCTGTACATGCCATCTTTTCGTTCTCTTGTTGTATTTTCGTGTATATATTTGACGACCAGTCGAAGTTGTTAAATTCGTACGAAAGATACTGCGAGAAACATTCGATCCGTATAGTATTGGAATTCGAAGGCATTGCTTTTGGGTGCATATTTTATTATATTTTGAGAAGGATTTTATCCTATTTGTTGATATTTTATAAATATTTTTTGAAAAAGGAATTCCTTTTATTTGTTTATATTAAAGGTTTTGTATTATTTTGATATTGTATAACTGTGGATATTTTTAATAGACATACATTTTATTTATGTTACTTATTGATGTACTAAAAAGAAAACGTACCAGTAGGAAATCTTTAGAATCTTTAAAATTTTTGTGCCCCCGTATAACATTGGAAAGGGAAAAGTATTTCTTGGAAATTTAAGTAGTAAATTTTGCCCTCGGCTTAGTGAGAATTTCTGAAAATGCTTCGTTCCGGATATATTGCCGTTTAAAGTTTTTGCATTTTATCACCCCTCATACGGGTTATTGGGAGCGAAAGGGGTAAATTTTGCCATAATTTATTCTTATTTAATCACAAAATTATCTCGCGGGGATTCATGCAAATAAGCTGATTCGGTTTTCACATAATAAGCAACATCAGTGCAGATTTGACCAAAAATGTGTTTTAGGGTGATTAGCTCTAAAGGATTTATAATGCTTTGAGGGTGTACAATTTTCTCATCGTTTATTTCACACAATTTGTTTTGTTTGTAAAATAAATTCTTTTCCAAATCTATATACAATATGTACAATACCAAACAAAAATAAAAAATTATCGCCTACTTTAATCGGAGAAATTTTAGCGAGATTGGATTTATTTGAGCGAATCGCATTTTTGAAAAATTTAGCGTGAATTAATTTTAGCGAATCGCCATTTGGAAAAAAAATTCGAGTTGTATTTTAGTGAAAGTTCGAGATATAACAGAGTTTCGAGATAAGCGAGTGTTTTTAAGACTACATTTTCCTTACAGAACTCAAGCGGAGCGACAAAAATAGATATCAAGGGTATTTTTATTAGTTTTCGCAAAAATCGTAAAAAGAAAAAGAAAAAACTAGCTGGATTTATTTTAGCGAATGGCGTTTTTGAAAAATTTAGCGTGGATTAATTTTAGCGATTTGTCGATTTGACATGTTTTAGCGAGATAAATTTTAGCGAAAATGGCACTAAAACGCTAAAATTTCTCCGATTAAAGTAATTTTGTTTGAAAATAAATTCTTTCAAAAACTTAGTACTCAAAGTTACAAGTTCAAATCAAAAATATAAAAAGGCGAAAAATGGATTATTTTTAGTCCCCAAAATCTTCAGAAAATGTGTTCTAAGGGTAGGGTTCAAATTATTTAAAAAGTAACTGAGAAACAAGTCCCGCTCGCAAAACCACAAAAGAGCTGACATGTATACAGTCATTATAAGTCATTTGCAATGAGAATAAACGTATCTGGACTTTCCTAAAAAAATTAAGAAAATACAAACATAAGAAATATTTTCAGAAATAGAATTCCGTTGTCTAAAATACAATGTGTTAAAGTCACTGCAAATCAGACTTATTAGCTATTCGGCAATCTTGACACATGCTCAATCTTCAGAATCTTAGTACTTGGAGGTCGACCACCAATGGTTGGTGATATGAGCTTGGGATCGTTCGGCAATTTGGTTGCCCGAGGTGCCAACGGTCTTGTATGAGCTTTTCGTCTTTGAATTATCTTTGTTAGGATTTTTCGGATATGTGGGTGAGACTTGGGTGCTTTTAACGGCTGTATATGCCATCTTTTCGTTCTCTTGTTGTATTTTCGTGCGTATATTTGACGACCAGTCGAAGTTGTTAAATTCGTACAAAAAAGGTGAAGATTGTGGTCGATCGCTGCGAGAAACATTCGATCCGTATAGTACTGGAATTCGAAGGCATTGCGTTTGGGTGCATATTTAAGCATCATGCTATTGAAATTTTCAACAGCACCAGTGTGTCTATAAAAGAAGAAAGAAGAACTTAAGGCTTGAATTGTAATGCAGTGTTCTCTGGAATGTCAGCCAACCTCTAAATTTGAAATATCCTCAATTTTGCCCACCTTTTTGACTTTGTCCTAGAAGCCCAAAATATACAAAGTAATAGAAGGTCCACCAAAATAAGGGGGAAGTACAGTATATTTGGTTCAATCAATAACTAAGTTCTTTACTGTCCATTTTACCAAAGAACTACAAAAGTAATTTTTTTTGGTTACTAACCTGAACCTTGTGTAGAACTTCAGATTATCAACGAAAGTGTGATCCAGTACTATCTTTCGTACTAGCTCCATAGCTTTGGAATCTTTAGCCAGTGGGGTTTTTTCCTCTTCATCTTTCTCTAATTCACCATGGGAACATTCACCAGTAGCCCAAACATGTTCACCACAAATATGATGCACAACTCCGAGCCACATATCCTAAAAATGGTATTTGATTCCTTTTTTCAAAGCATTTGGAAGGTGCAATTGGGCTCTTCCAGATTTGTTTAGGTGGGGCAAAAGGGCAAAGGATCCACTCCCACTCATTGAACATTCAGCCAGCCAAATGCCACAATTTTTAAGTCAGACCAGGCCAGACAGACTCAATCAAAGACAGACAAATGACTTTCCCAGATTCTAGCCTTTTGTATTGATAATTATTCAAGAAAGAGCAATTCTTACCTTTAATTTAACCAGGTTGGTATTACAATTCTGTGAACAATGCCAAAAGTGATTCACAATAGGCTCTACCCACTCTGTCAACGATTCTCCTTCCTTTGTTTTGGCTGCTGCGGTGAGTGCTTTTCGTAAAGCTTTAGCTTTATGCCAAGTATCCAATGAATGAAACAGGTTTGCTAGATTAGGGTACTTTTCTTTAAGTTCTCTAACAGCTTTAATAACAGATGAAGACGCATCAGTGGTTATTTCAGAGATTTTGAGTTTATCTTTCAATTTCTTTAAAAGTCTGACAAGTCCTTCTTTCTCCATTCTTGTTGAGATTCCTTCTGTTTCACGGCAATCTAAAACAGTCAGGTCTACCACAATCTTCAGCATATGATCCATAATAACATATGTACAATACCTAGCACAATGGCCAGGGGAGTCACTCCTGCCATCTCCACTAAGGCAAATTCCTTGATAATCTCCAAGTATTTTTATAATACTACCATGCATTGAGTCCCAAAATTCACGAATTTCTGGTGAAATGAATAGGTTTTGCATTCTATGAAATGCATTTCTTCCAATTACATTGACATTTAAGGCCTTGAAAAGTGCTTCACATTTGGCCCAATTATTGCCTGTCAAGACTAGGGCACTGGATAAAAGTAAGTCATTTAAATATATTGGTCGTTTGTCTCTTATTGCAATTACTTCAGAAGATTCCCATTTCCCATAATGTTTGTTAGGACAGGTCCATTTCAATGATTTCGATGTCCCACCATACCCCTTCATCCATACGGATGTCACTTTTTCAGTACAAAATCCATTATTGAAAGGTTGACCACATATTTCTCCTCTGAGTTGAACCAGTTTCTCAAGCGAAACAATGACTCGTTCTTTGTCAACATCACTTGTCTCATCATCCTCCGTTGTACATAATTCACCAAATCCTGACGTTACTTTTTCTCTTATGTGATGCAAGTTTCCTTCAAGTGGTGCTTCTGAAAAAAAGTTTATAATTTCATTTTAAGCATTTTAATGGATGCTGCTTGAAAGGAGTTCTCTGTCAAAGAAAGAAGAAAATAACTTTTTTCATAATATATTCAGACAACTTGGGTGTTTTTTTTATGACATGAATTTACAAAAAAAGGCCAAATATCTAGCAAAAACAGAATAAATTGTGTCCCCTTCACCGTCCTAATTTAGGAGTTACATTAAAAATTAATTAACTTACCAATCAGGTTTGGATTAAAGTCTAAAGACCCATTCATTGAGATACTCATGTTAACATTTGTATACGTTGTTTGATTTAGCTTTTCCTCCTCTTCCTCACAGGGTAAGTTTTCTGGGGCAATGACAGTTTCTGGGATTATGGTGAAATCTATTGCTTGTGTATCATCCATCCCAACATCAGATAAATCATCTTTTGCCAACCTGAAGAAAATAGTAAAAAGAATCATGACTACTTGAATCTAACTTAATATTTTGATATTAAATTTTGCAATTTTTATGTAATAAACAAATAGTTATAGTTATTGTGAAAAATTTCACCCCCCCCAAAATCAAAAAAAAAAAAATAGAAAAACATCCCTAAATATTTATCCAAGGATCAAGTATGCCTTCTCTCTGCTTATATTTTACAAGTTGATTGACAATGATATTTACTTACATATATCCTTCTAAATCGTCAATATCAGAATCCAAAACATCATCAGAGTCTTCACTCGCTGTATCAGTTTCTTCATCATCAGAAGATTCTGACCGCTCAGATGGAGTTAACATATCTGGGTTTTCGGATGCTGACATTGTTTCATCAAGATCTTGGAATTCCAAACATTGTTTCCTGAAATATTATAATATATATATATTTTTATATTTCTCTCATCTCTCATTTTTTTTCCTGCTTGATAACAAATCTGTGAATATTGTTGTGATTGCTTTTACATAAGGACCGCCTCAAAAGAAATTACACAAATACTAAATGAGTAAGCAAGAACCATAAATCAACACATCTGAAGTATTAGTGTGTGAAAAACTTACACATGTTGCTTATTGATATTTGCACAATCTTTATTTTCACTTGGTGTAGACTCGAGATGAATTGTTTCAGGTCCTGAAAATGAAAAATTGTAAAACAATATAATGCACATTTTCTTCAGGCTTTAAGGTTATTTCTGTCAAGGATATATAGGGAGTATAATATATATAAATTTCTCATAATTACACTATCAACTTGCTTCGAAAAATTCAACGGTTTTTAGACAACTGAAGAATTGTTTCCACAAAGGGCCAAAACATACCTTGGATTCCAATGTTGGGTGTAAGATTAAGAGAAACATTATTTGCACTTGACAATGAATTCTTGCTTGGTTCCCTAAAATTCAAGCAATGGTTTATGGTTTAGTTGATGATTTCTTTCTGAGATGGCTCACTGTCTCTTTTCCAAAAGCCTTATTATAAATTTTGTTTGTCACACTTGAAATGAAAATCATTGTCTAGGACAATGGCTCTCTCCTTGGATTCCATTCTCAAAAGAGGGTCTTACAAAATCAAAATATTTCCAAACAATTAATTTGTACTCATAGTTCAAACAATTCACAATTTTTTTTAAATGAAAATTTCAAAATTCATTTCAAAGTTTGTTTTTGTTTCTCGGTTTGTTGAAGTTTGTGGATTGGGTAGACAATCTGATAAATTTTTAGAAGGTCGGCTTTTTTATTGTCTCATGAACTGAATAATTATAACGTTTTTTTATCTGAGAATGATTATAACGTTTTTGAACGAAACACAGCCAGACACTTGATCATAATAAACCATTTTATTAGACAACACTAAAAAGTTTTCTTGAAATTTGTGAGCAATAATATAATGTCACATGGGACTAACTTTATAACATTTTATTTTGATTTGTGGTTCCCTTGCTTTTTTTCATGAATAAAAACTATATTTTGATTTGAGATTTAAAATACTTTAACCACAGAACAGAAGGTCCGTTTGTCAATCTGTGTAGTTAAAAAGCTGATTTTTAGTGTGTGAAAAGCCCCAGTTTATATATATGGAAAGAAATCAGAGGTTTTTTGGTGTAACCCATCATTTCCAACAATCTGACTTAAACTATCGTGTACTTACATAATAATTGATTCATTATTTTGACTGAATGACTGAAAGGATGTGTTGCTAGACGCATTTCCAGTCACATCAACATCAACATCTGAATTTGTGTCTCCAGACTCCACCATTGTAATTTCTTCATCTGTTTCACTCTCCACGATTAGATCACCCAACTGTCTCAAAAGAAATCCAGCAAACTGACTGTTGGATTGTCTCCCAAAGCCATGTTCATGTTTCTTGCGAAACCAATTGTTGTAGGTCGATTCAACCATCCAAATTCTCTTATCAGGCATAACTATTTTCTTTAAATATACTTTTACTATAAGCTAACATGAATAAAGGAGGTTTGGATAAAAAAATGGGAGAAAAGGCTGAGAAACCTTCCCTGTGTATCTTTCCCTAAGCTAAGACAGGACAAAGTTATCCAGAAATATCTTTTTAATCACTGTGAAATATGGCTACAAATTTGAGATATAGTTTTGAGATACACAGCAAAATCATTTGATGTAAGCATTACAATCTCACAGCCAGAATAAGTAACATATTTCTCCATTTAATTTTCAATTTTTTTCAAAAATTCAGCTGAAATTCTACCTTCCACTCAGCTGCCATTTTATTGACTCGCTCATTCGACCTGATTCGAGTCGGTAGCAAAAAAAGCTGACGCGCGTGTCTGGGCAATCGAGATACACAAAAACAAAGACACGGGATGGAGGAATGGTTCTTTAAGAACATGCTATAAGAAGAACATTTTAAGCCTTCTAATGAAGATTTCTTGAGAAAATTGCTTAAACAGCTAAAATAGTTCTTTTCAAGTGTAAATTTCGGAAAAGTTAAGAACATTCGAATAGTAGAAATAGAAATTAAATTCAAAAGGATTCATCTATTAATCCCCCAAATCAACAAGCACAATGTCCCATAGAAATTCAGGTAGCTTGTCGCGAAAAATAATCTAGTCAAATATAGTAGACGGAAAGAAGCTGAATGGAATGCAACATGAAAGGAATTACAAAGGGAAGCCATATTAAGTTCGAAAAGTGATAACAAAATAAAAAAGCATAGGAGGAGAAACTCGCCTACTATTTCCTTTGATAAAATCATCTGCTTTACGAAGCAACATTTGAAAAAAAACAGGATATTTACACTTTTAGATCGCTACGAGCTTTTATGTCCTCCTATGCACCTTCAACCCCAGAAGAGGAGGAAGACGTCGGAGCAAAAGGAAATATAATGAGCCCAAGACGTTCAAGTACATTCATGAATTTAGAAGTTAGATTGTCGTTAAACATTAAGTGCATGAAATATACGAATAATTCGTAGTCAAGCGCCTTATCCGTCGGGCCATATGACCTGTTTAGGGTTAGGGTTAGGTTTTAATCTACGATGTAACGTTTTTTGAAATTATATGATACTGAATAACAAACGTAAGCATTCAACGTATATATTGAACCTATAATCTGCTGATTTGAAGTCAGACGCCTTATCCGTTAACCCACAGGGCCGATGACTCCTCAGTTGTTATTACTTCTAATAACAGGATTCGAACACAACAAGAAAGAACCACACACTATGTCTATTTTTTCTGACATAAAAGTAACCAATAATATATTCTTGAAGTAACCAATCAAAATTGAGTATTTTCAGTCATCAATAACAAGAACATTTTTACCAGAAAATGGCTCCAACATTTAAAGACAACGACAAACCTTTCAAGCCAAAAACTTATGAGTAATATTTTAAACTCATTCAATGAAACAGTTAAAAAGAAAATTGAACAATTTTGAAAATAAATACAGTAGAGAAAATGACTTTGACCTTTATTGAAACAGTTGCTAGGTAGCTTCTTATCGCCCACGACACATTTTTTATATTTTTCGAGTAGCGATATAAGTTTGATTACTCAGGCGCCAAGAAAAAAAAGAACGAAAAGAGCATTTTTTGACGTGAGGGTTTTCAAACTGTTCTCTCGAAGGTACGGTAAAACAATGGTTAAGGACTGTTTTTTTTCCAACGAAAAAGAGAAGAAAAAACAATACGGAGAATGGGGATAAGAAAGGCAAGCAAGACAATGAAAAGAAGACTTGAGATGATTGATGTGGGAAATAACTTCGGAAAGGGCATGCGGTGAGAAAGAAGAGAGTGAACACATACTAACATGCCAACAAACATCATACAGGGGGTTCCGAGGTCGAGCACAGCTCCATCAAGACAGCTTTTAGTTTTACAATCTTAATTCCCCAGGATAGCTCTGTGGTTTATAACGTGCTGGGAATGCCTTCCACAGGAAAAAAATATCGAATTCCAGGGTTGGAAATCAACCACTTTCCCACCTGGAAAATAGCCATGCTATAAGAAGAACATTTTAAGCCTTCTAATGAAGATTTCTTGAGAAAATTGCTTAAACAGCTAAAATAGTTCT
>JAUJPO010075929.1:0-11190 GCA_032270745.1 Tiaropsis multicirrata
GATTTGTTGTTTTACGGGCGAAGCAGTTTCAAAATGTGGGTCGGTCGGTCGGCAAAAAAATAAAAATTTAAGAATTTATTTTACACTAAATTTGTTCTTTGAGGCAAATTTGTTTGATTAAAAAAAATGTGAATTATATTTTCTCATTTCTTTCATGAAATAAATAAAGAAAACCATGAAATCTAAATTTTTAGTGACTTTTACTTTCACTTTCCATTTTATTTTTATTTCACTTTTTCCAAAATATGGGTCGGTCGGGCCCGTAAAACAACTTATTAAATTGGTCTCGCCTAAAGGGTATAATACAACAGAAAAAAAACGCTTTTAGAGTCTTTTAGCATCACTCTAAAGCGACAAACTCTACCAATCTTTGCCTTTCATTCCGAAAATGAGAACACGAGTTTAGTTTGCTATTAGTCCGCAATAAGAGTAAGAGATGAGCACAAGCTAATGTGAGACATTTTAATCACGGTGTAATCTTCATGGTTCAAACAATTTAAATGAAACTTGCTGGGTTGTATTAGTATTTTAGCTACTACGTTTTATGCCAACGTCGAATGAAGACTGTAAATGAAACTAAAAGACTTACATGGGATATTTCAGACATATCTGTGAAGCGTTCGTACAACTTTTTATTCATGATGGCTTGTTCAACGCAAGAGAAATACCATTCATCTTGTTCTGTTAAGCTCATTGCGCCATTTTTGAATTGCTTCGTATTGTCTATGGTTGAGGGAATAATGAACATGCATTGGTTGCCCGGGGGTATGTGCGGCAAAGAATTTCGAATTTAAAATTCGGACCCTTACAGTGCGGTATAAAATTTGCCGACCATTTTCTCCCAAACAACTTTTATTAGTCTTAGCTGACTATATATATCTTCTCCAAGTTAGCTACGCCAGAGACATAGGAAACAGTCTGACATTATTTTATTTCTATCCTTTTTTTGGAACAAAAACAAAAGCAAAATACTTACGATAATTGCGTCCAACCATAATGTCATTGATTGAATCACCTGAAATTAATGCATGCGAAATTTTATTACCTACAAATGAGTGCTTTTCCCTACTCTAGTAGCAAACTTGGGGGGTGGGGCTTACGTATCGACTCTGTGATATTAGTTATTAGGACTGGTTAAGTAATTAAGATTAAGATAATTAATTAAGTTCTTTTCATTAGGAGCAATAGCTGATCATTAATACGTCCGGTCGCGCCTTTTTTTCAGATGAAAGTTTCTTAAAAAAGGTTAGAAAAAGGTTACGCCAGTTACTCGAAAAGGTTGATGATTATCCTACTTTCTTGAAGTCGCGCGACTTAATTTATTTCTAAGCCAATCATGGTAGTCTAGTATTATCGATCCGAGATCCTCCCGATGAGTGGAGACCGGTCTTAAAGGGTTACCATAATCGTACAACTTGTCCGTTGTGAAATTGACATGAAGACGGACACAGACCATCTACGAAAAATTGTTTTCTCATCACTCCATTGAGTAGATCCGTCTTTATTACACCGAATATTGGATTTAAAAGAACATGAATAATTTTATTACACTGAACAAACCTTCATGTTTGATAAGGCAATGGAAATGTTTATACTGTGCAAAATTGACAATCAAAGTGACGTCATCGACATCTTCAACTGTGAACGAACCATCACTATGGAAATAAGAAGAGGAAATTCAGTGTTAACACCAGTCCGAGCGCAGAGTCTTCAATCAGACTCAATTTGCAAGCCTTAGAGAGCCAAAATGTCATAATTAAATGAAATAAAGCGTGAAATTTTCATAACGCGGAATGTTTTTGCAATAGAGTAATGGACACCAGTAAAATAATGAGTTATTATTTTTGGTGCTCAACCTCTAGTTAGCGCGGACACTTCTCAGCAGCGGGAATAATTTGCGCAATCGTTCTCTGGAACTCAAAAGAGCTTTTTAAAACGTCGACATGTTTCACTATAATTCCTCGATCACCATTGTTGGCTGTATTGTACTACGTTAGTGAAGAGCAATTCAATTATTTTTGTTATATACTTCCTTGGAATATAAATCATATCATTTACCTAGCTTGGAAGTTATGTTTCTTTTTCTCGATTGGTGGTGAAAATTCTCTTTTCACTTTCAACTTTTGTTTTCGACTTTTTGTTGGCATGTTGACTCGCTTTCGCTTCTTTTTCTTGCTTGAACTTGTACCTTGTAAGAAGAGAAGGAAATCCTTTCAACATCCACAACAACAACACGTTTTTTTAATCAATACGGCAAAATTTATGAGCGGGGGTAGTTTGTATAAAATATATTCTTGTAGTCTTTTAGTCAAAAAAAGATTTTAAACTTCCTTACTTTAGAATTCTAGTCCTCTAGATGCTAGACTATCCACAACAATATTCTGAGATGCTAGACTATCCACAACAATATTCTGAGATTCTGAGATCTTGTAAGCTATAACGTCTTAAAATAATTAAAGGTCAATATTGAAACGTTATTGTTTGCCCCGAAACACCTGTCGATATCTGTCTTTAGAAAGTACTTTCGGCGACATATATGATATCCATTTAAGTAAACAGACCCCGTGAAAAATATGATTTTTTAACTTGATGTATAATATTCATGTTACTAGGGTCTTCCCACATACTAGATAATTCAACCTTACTAGATAATCAAGTCTCTCCACTTCCAAAAACGTTCCGCCGGCCCTGGGAAAGATACTAAAAAGCCGGATGTAACACGCTACTTTCAAGATCTAAAAGAAGAGATTTGCTTACGTTTTTCTTCAGCAATAGGAAGCCGTTTGACTGGCGTTTCGAAATTTTCCTCGTCCTTATCGAAGATTTTTGTTGTTGTTGCTGTACGAAGTTTCGATGGCGCTGGGAAAGAAATTCGAATAAAAAGACGTGTTTCATATTATTTCGTTCTTCCTAAGTACCTTGAAGAGTAGTCTTCTGTCTTTGAACTTTGACAATTTACTTTCTACTTGGACTTTTTATCGTTGTCGGTGTTATAAGTAGTCTAGTACCTCTCTATCAATATGTACTTCTTGTTATCGCACAATACCGTGACAATATGGGATATATTTTTTGAGTTTTGATTTTACGTCATATTATAGAAAAATAAAAATAAATCTAAACGAGAAAAATATACCCACCAATTAATAGTGGGTATGTGAGTAAAGCGTGATAAATAGTTTATTGTCAACTATAATTTGTTTTCCAATTCGAGACCATGTCGTTCTTTAGTACAAAAGTCTCTAACAGTGGATTGAATAAAATGGACAAATTTTTGTCTCGATGCTTCATTCTCCTTTAAGAGACTATACTACGGAAAACTTGAGTTGTCTCAAATCGGATTAGTAAGTGGAATTGTAACCAAAACACACGACGACCTCGCATATGTCAAGACAGTGTTAACATGAAACCAAAATGTCTGGCTACAAGAGACATACCCAAGGAACGAAGCGATTCACAATCTAAAAATGCACCGGGAATAGGTCAAATATCTTGTATAGGGAAAACAGAATAAAAATCCATACCTTTAGGTGTAGTAAAGTCATCACTAGTTATGTCGCTCGAATTGATCGTTTGATTTTTAGTTGCTTTAATATCCATTGATTTATCTTTGACGTCGAATGTTCGTTCGAAAGCGAATTTGTCACTCATTTCCACGTCATCTGTTTCGATATCCGCCATAGCAACGTCTTTTTCTTCCTGAATGACGGATTTTTCAGCCGCTATAACAGTTTGACTTATAAAAGACTTGACGACACGTTCATTAGTGATTTTTGTGAAGGAGGTCGATTGTTTTTCAGTGATCGGCACTTTTTCCGACACGTCATCGCCGTCGCCGTCGTCATCCCGTCGGATTTTCGGTTTGGATGCAAAAGGATTAGAGACGAGCTCGAAATCTGAACAATTTTCTTCCCTTTGATATTCTTTTGATGTTGCTTTCGAAGCTTCCTTTTGTGGCTGAAGGATGGAGAATGGAAAAAGTTAGAGAATTGTAACAAATAATTTTAAATTCATACTGGAATGAATACCTCAATGGAAGAAATATTCACGGAATGGTAATTTGGGTGTAATTCGCGAAATAAAATTCCGCGAAACACAGAAAATTCAATTTACGAAATACTTACTTCACAAGTTTGACCCTTTTAAGCAAAACTAGCCCATAAATTTATCACTTTTAAATCCCAAAATTCGCGAAATTTTATTTCGTGAAACTTCCTATTTTGAAACTTTTTTCCTTTAAAGGTATACATAATTTGTTTACTGCTTTAGATTCGAAAGAATCCTGGAATATCATTCTTTACTGTAAAACAGTTCTAAATTTTCGTTTCGAATTTCTTAAATAAATAAATAAGGGATCCGATTATTGCTCTTAGACAACAAATAAAATCAAAAGAATTTAAATTAAAGAATTAAAGACTTCAAATGAAATCTCAGATACTTAGAACACACAGCATTCTTATGATCATTTTCCTTTGATTTTTTTGCTGAAGAACAATTCACTAAACTGCCAAAGTGAGTACGTTTCTGGCCTGGCTTTGGAAAATAATAAGCACACTTTCTCTTAGTTCCCTGAAGTAAGAAATATACAGTCCTCTTTCTGGGTTTCTGTTTTAAACACCAACCTTTTTGGGAGGAGACAACATAGGAGATTCTTCTCTGATTGTTGATTCTCTGGTCACAGGAACCGTTGGTTCTTCTTCTATCTCGGCAAAATTCAAAGAACTTTTTTCTTTCATCTATAAACATATCCAAATGAGGGATTTAATAATTAATATTCATTACTCAAATCTGATTGGTTCCTGAGCGTACAATTATTTCCTTAATTGTACAATTTGTTATGACTTTTTTATCCAATCGTTTCATCTTATTCCAATTCTTTATCCAATCGATTTCTCGTTTGTCGGAGTATATTGTTCACCCAATCAAGGTTTATCGACTAAAGTCTCGTAAAATTAAAAACATTTAAAAACTTTTTCGTACAATTATATTTAATTATTGCACTCGTACCCGATCTATATGCATACAAACAATGAATTTCCAATGTATACTTTGACTATGGAAATACAAAACAACTGTCTTAAATTTTCAAATAAAGCCCCTAGGTGGGTAATAGATAGTATCAATGTCAAAATGAAATTTAGAGAAAGTCAAGAAAGGAAGGCTGACAATTCGTAAAAAATACCGTTTTTGAACGACTCTTGGATAGTCTTTCAGGGCTCCAGGATAATTTGTCAGGAATGACAGATGAGTTCGGCGAACTTTGAGGCGTTTCGTCAGTATGCTTGTTGATTTCTTCATCAATGAGCACTGATACCTCTTTTTCAAGTGTTCGTTGATCGGTTGCTGTTGTTGTTACTACAGAATCTTCCATCATTCCTTCAGGTGCTTCGACATCCATTAACAGCTCTGTTAGCTCTGTTGGTTGAGAAAGAGAATAGTAAAGCCTGGTGTCCACTAAGGCCTATTTTTAATCAAGGAAAAACTCTTTTCCTCATTCATCTTGCTACAAAAAAAGAAATTATAAATATTTCGCGATTACATTTTTTTATAGTGGACACACGTTGCTAAAAATAGCCTCCTATTTAGGACAAAAAATAACGCGATTAGTAGGACACCAGGCTTAAAGGGGCACAATGTGTAGGTACCTTAGGTACCTTCCCTTTCAAGCTCATAAATGTGAGTTTGTGGACCTGCCAATTTGAGACCACTCAAGTTTCCCGTAGTAAAGTCTCTTAAAAGAGCGAATGCATCGAGACAAAATCTCTTTTATTCAAACGATTTTTAGAGACTTTCGTACTAAAGAACGACGTGATCTCAAAATAGAAGATGAATTATATGACGTACCTCTCTCACTTTGGTCATAGACAGCAACAGGTGGACTTTCTTCCTTGGTTTGCAATTGGTATTTTTCCAACATATCTTTCACCATTTTCTGGATTTCATCTTTCTGATGTGAAGATACTGGTTCAACACTGCTTTTGGTGATGGTCTGCGAAACAGCTAGCTGACTCATGATCTGCTGTACAATCTCATTTTTAAGCGTTTCTTCTGTTTGGAGATTGTTTTGATTTTCGTTGACGATGGACAAGTCTGCATCAGCAATGGCTTGTGAAACCAATGAGCTGGCTTGCTCCTCGACCAATGAAGAGATATCCAAGGGAATATGATTGTAAGGTGGCTCTTGATGACCGAATGTCTTCTCAAATTCCACGACTTTCGATGTAACAGAGGAGGGTTCTTCGACATCCAAGGGAATATGATTGTGAAGTGGCTCTTGATGAGTGAATATGACTTTGGATGTAATGGAGGGTTCTTCAACGACGAAAGTTTTATTGGTTATCTGTTCCTTGGTGATGTCACCCTTTGAAGTATCAACTTTAGGAGCAGTATTCTCTAAAGGTCGACTGCCTGGTAATATTGACCTTCTTTCTGATTCCACTACCACAAATGTTTCATTGGGTGGGATTTCTTTGGTAGAATGTTGGAGTGCTTTCGGAGTGACTTCCCTTGAAGCCACACCATCAGATGAAAATACCATCATTGAGCTGTTGGCTATGGGAGGTTTAAAAACAAGGGTTTGTTCGAAATTGGTGGAATCATCAATACACTTTTCGTTGCCGGCTAGAACCATATCTTGAATGGTCAATCTTCGGTCTTTCTTGCTTCTTGTTTTATGTGTATCTACTTCATGTTGAGACAATTTCTCAAGAACAATTGTTTGATCTTTGGGATGTAGTGGTGCTGCAATTGGATCAGTTTCTGGTTGTTGAACTGCAGATATTTGTGATGTAATAACACAAGTCAAACGTCGATCATTTTTCTTTGTCTCAGCAGGTTTCCCAGGCATTGAAGCTGCGACAAGGGGCAAGTCTGACTTGTTCAACGTGTACGTTTTCCTGCGGTCTTGAGGTTTTTCCACTTTATTCTCCGTGGACTTTGAATAAACTTGATTGGCTTGTTGGTTGATAGCCTTGTTTTGAATCGGAACTTCCATAGCTACGTCTGCTATCTGGGGTGGTAATCTGCCAGGCAACGTTTTTGATGGAAGTGATTCGACTACAGGAGGGAATGTATTGACTGGAAGTGATTTGTTTGTGTTATTCAAGTGTGTTGAATTGCATATTGCATATTTTTCGCTTAGCTGTTGCGGAGACTTGTTGGACAATTCTAATGCGGTTAATGATGGGTCTTCGTCTTTTTGTGCCATTAACAGCTCAAGTGGATTCACTTTGGGTGCTGTGGAACGCTGACTGCAAAGCTGTGGAGACTGACTACTTGCCACTAATTCTTGACTGGAAGGTGCTGATTCAAAATCCGAAACAGAGTTTTTGGTTGGAGAAGATTGCTTGAGCCTTGGGAGGATGGTCGAAATAGATGGCAACTTGTCATCTTTATTTTCATTTGAAATCTTCATCTTTTTCATTGGTACTGAAGCAAATGCAGAAACAGTAGATTCACCCAAAGAGATTCCAGTAGCTCTAACATCGCTTGATGGTTCTGTTTCTGCTCGTTTCTTTGATACACTTCTTTTGGGGGTCACCAAAATGACGTTCTGTGGAATTGAGTCAATAGCATCTTTCTGGGTCGTGATGGTTTGATGGGCAGCCGATGGAACACTTTCTTTTGGATTTCTTCTTGGAGTGACCAAGATGGGGTTCTGAGTCACTGGGATTGAGACCGTTTTTGTTGGTGACTCCCCAAGTGTGACTTTGGTGATATTGCTGATGTTTGGCGATTTCCCATAAGTTGTACAATATTCACTATAACTGCTTAATGAGGTTGCAGGAGGGAAGCCTCTATGTATTTCGGTGCTTGATTTAGGGCCTTGGTTTGTAATGTTAATTGGTGATTTACCCATTGAACTGTCTATGAGCATGCCTTTTAAATCATGGATGAAAGGTGAGCCAGTTGTCTCATTATTCTCGTTAGTATTAGGACCAACGTTAATGTTTTTGAAAGCTTCCAAGAATGAAGGTGTATCAGTTGCTGGAACTACATGCTCACCGTCAACTTCAATGCCTGGTGTAACGCAAACAGTTTGGTCTGGTGTCACCATATCACTTTCATCTGCAACTTTATCACGAAAAATGGCTTTGGCTGGAGTCAACTTCACTTCATTCCCATGAAAACCATCTTTGATGGGGTTTTCAGTGGGCGTTTCGGAGGTAGGTTTAGCAGTATTACTAGACAGAGTGTTTACAACTGACATGTTTAGTTGATTCAATATTAATTCTCTCTGATTATCATCTGTCAAGTTCATAGAGACTTCACTCAATGTTGTAATGTTATTCGGTTCAAGGGCACCTTGCGAAGGATTGGCACTTACCGAGGGTGTCTTCTGACTGATCAGTATAGCCAGAAAGTCTTTTCCAGAGACTCGACTAGGTTCTGGTGGTGTATCAATATCATTAAGGATTCGATTGATAGTATCATTTTTCTTAGGTTTATCTGAATTAAATTGACTTAAAAATTCAGCAGAGTTAATATTTGAACTCAGTTCAGTTTTGTTGGTTTTATCAAAAGGATAGGATGCAAATGTCTCTGATGCTTCATCCATGACATCAAAGTTATTCAGAATAGTTTTATTCTTATTCACATGAGGTGATTGTTTGACAGCACCGTCTAACGACACAACTCCTAGGGTTGTATCCATTTCATTGGCAGCTGGTTCTTCGTCAGAAAACAATTTGAACAAATCCTGTATCTTTTGTGTTTCGTTTAAGTCACAACTGGTCGGTGTCGTGTCTTCTGATAATTTGGTGATGTCCATATCATGCTCAATATGTGATGTCTTATCGAAAATTTCAGCCTGTAATAAAAAGCAAAAGAATATGATAAGGTGACATTAAACGTTGACAATTTTAAAAAAAGTTCTGATTCGACACTTTAGTTCAAAGTTATTTATCATTAATAATGAATGTAAAATTTGAATTCCTTTGTTGATCAGATCGAATGTTCAAAATGCCAATAAAATTGGGTGGAGCTATCTTTTGGAGAACGTGTAGAACATTGGTAATGGAATTTCACCTTCTCTGAATCATCTTCTAAAAAAATTAAAAAAACAAAAATTTATGTTATTCATTAAATTATTATTAGTTCCCTTGTTCAATGAAACAAGAAAGTTAAATAGACTTTAAAATACATAAAAAGCAGATAAAGACCTTGTCAAGGATGAAAAAGGAAAAAATTACCATTGACTAGATTTTATATATATTAGGGACCAAAACAAACTCATCACAGGATTTAATCCCTATTTACAATTTAATGACAATACTTTAGGTGAATGCATTGGACAAAAACCTTGAATAATTACCTTTTTCATCGCTGAACTTTTCAAAAATCCTAGAAAAACAAGAAAAATATTATTGTTAATATTATGAAATAAAAAATTATATTCACAGGGTTCCCACGACAATTTTTAGCAAATTATTCAAGTTTTAGGTCAAAACTTTATCGAAATTGTAACGAACAATTTTAAATTTTTTCAAAATATTCATTTATAATCGTTTAAGGACAAACTTCTTTAAAAATGGTGCAGGGGTCAGTCGATAAAACAAAAATATTGCTATTCATATTTCAGTATAGCACTAGAAATCATTCCCAACATTTATTTAGGTCGAAATGTTAAATTGTTTCCTCTTTAATTTAAATGCTATTTTAAATACTCTAAAATGCTTGAATCTATAAAACTTTTGTTTTGCCTTAGTATAATTTAGGACTGAAATTAACAAAAAGTAAAACCTGTGGAGACTCTCTGTATGGTCAAATTTGTATGGTGCATGGTCAAAAGGTTAGAAATCAAAAAGCAAAGCAAATATAATTATTACATCCTGAAAATAGTGTAAGAGTCTGAAAGTACATTATATTGAACACAAAGAAAGAAAGATCATGCTCCAAAGACCCATGCTTTAAAAGCAAAATTTATACATTCTTGAGTGTCAAGAAAGATAGTTCAAAGTGGTTTCAAGACTTACTTGACACTACGATAATTGTCGAAGCTGACTCTTTTGCTTTTCCTTCTGGGCTGCAGCCTTGTGGATCTATTTGAGAAAAATTTTATCATTAAGCCATTGATAAAAAGCGTGAACTTAAAAGGGAAGTAAAATTTTACTAAAGCACAAAGAGAGCAGAAAACTTTTTGGAGAAATAAACTTTTCACCTACCCAATTTTTCTTAACCTACTTTTCCCATTTTGTACTAAGGGAGGGGGCTATTTTTGTACCATCCTAAACCTAAGATATTAACTTCTGAAGTATAGATGATTTCGTTTGTTTACATCTTTTTTATGGCTCTGATTACAACTCTAAACCTAATTTCAATTTTCAAAAGCATTTACCGTTCTTTCATCTTTTCACATTTGTTAATGACTTCTAAAGTTCATTAAAAATGTGTATCCTATACCCTACAAATGCCTGCCATTTCTAGCAGGCAACTTATCTTAACTACCAAAATCATTTCTTGATTTAAAGACTATTTTACGTTTTGAATAAGCGAGTCATTTAATAACAATAAACATCACGGCGAAATCATCCATAATAAAGCTATATACCAACAAAACTTTGTGACTTTTCCTAACTTTTATATAGCATCAATATAAAATATATATTCACACCTTGAGCATTATGTCATTTCTAACAAAGTTCTCATGAAAAAATAGTTGCATATTTGGACTTTCAATGTCAAATATATTATTTAAAGTAAAGATATGTGTACCAAATTTCATGTAAAAAAGACATCTAGGTCAAATATTAAGGGCTGGTACAAAATAGCCCCCCAGCAATAAGATAGTGTAGATTTGAATAAGTTTAGCTTTCTATCAAAACTCTACACCTAAAATTATTGAAGAATTGAATCAGCTTTTCTAGAATGCTTTATAAAGTCCTGTTTCAACTTTATAAACTTCGATGAATAGTTCCAACAACAATTAAAGAAAACACGATGCAAATCCTTTACCCAGTAGTTTCATCCTGAAACAAAATGAAAAAATATTATTCTTAAATAATTTCAAAATATGTGACGTTCCACGGGATTCGTGGTACAAGTTCATTTGCTGATCCTTATAAGGATCACACCATTGATCCTTATTTAAAGATCCTGATCCTTAATTAAGGATCCCGATCCTTAATCAAGGATCATGATCCAAACAAGGATCAATTGATCCTTAATCGGAAAATAAGGATCACAAGGATCCTA
>JAUJPO010075940.1:0-11190 GCA_032270745.1 Tiaropsis multicirrata
AGAAATAACTAATGAACCAATCTCGAGAAAAGTTCATAACAGACGAACGAACGAACGAACGGACGGACGGACGGACGAACATAGGTTAATTTATAGGACCTCCTCTGGTAGGTCCAAAAATTGAAAAACTGGTGGCAAACCCAGATTTTCAGGGAAGCTTCCGTATGGAAGATTACGTAATGCATATCATGAATATAATAGGTTCGAAGTAATTTAGCCGACGAATGCAAACATTATTAGACTTTCTACTATGAAATGCTTTATTTTCGTAGTTCAAAATCGAAAAGGTTTAGCCTGACCCCCGGTAACCCTGTAACAAAGTCTTTGACTCTTTGACCGTGGGCACACGAACCTGATTTTGAGGGTTGGCAAAGAATCCAGTTTTTGAATAGAGAATACGAAATGAAACATCGGTGATCATGTTGGTGCAGTAACCATTTGCTTCTGTTGGCTGAAATGAAAAATGGATAAGTTCTTTGTTGGTTGCAGTCAAAAGACAAAAAAAAAGAAAGATAAAGCATGATGATTTTGTCAACCATTGTAATCTACCTACAACCATCTACCATAAAAATAATTATCATTACCTATAGCATTTTGCGGGAGGCACCACAGGATAAATATTTTGTTTTTGGAATTAAGTTTCATGGCATTTTTCAGCTTTGCAAAGATGACCTAAATGGCCTTCACGAAAAATATATATACTGTTAAGCCTAGTTTAGTCGATTGGTTTCTTGTCCTGTCAAATCTGATTGATGATGATCGATGAAAGATTGAGAAAAATGATCTTTGTTTGAAATTGATTGACCCTCACCACGCACAAAGGATTCCTCAATTTTTTCCGAAAATATATTTTTTTCAAAGGTCATTTCTCGGCAAGGAAAAAATGATTAAGGTATAAACTTTGGTATCGTTGGAAAGCTCTCTTTCTCAGTACAAAAAATAACGAGAGTGGTAAATTGCAAGTGGTCAGGAGTTATGGCCAAAAGACGGTGTACCGGTAGGACGGCTTTTTCCAACCGTATAATATACGTAGTCTGTGGAAAAGGTTAAAACAATTCATTGTATTGGCAAAAAGTTTGACTTTAGATGGTCGATCTTTTGCCGACTTTTAATTTACTATTAGACTCGACACGACAATTATAACTGAACAATGAAAGCAGACCCTAGATACTACTCACAGCAGCATTTGGTCGTGCATCGATGACGGTCACCCATTGGTTGACGTTCTGTGTAATTGTATTACCAAACGATGCAACACGATTTGGTAGATTATTCGGGAATAACACTTTGTTGATTTCATTCTGAAGGTTCACACAATCTTGTGACGTCATTACAGCTTTGTCCAACCTAAAGTAAAAGACAGAGAAAGAGATGTAGACTGGAGTCGTTTATGACATAATTTTAAGACGTAATTTTATTCGATACGGCAAAATTTGTCATTTTAAACTATATTCTTGTATTCTTGTAGTCAATATAATTTCAGTTCAATACCTCGCCTTCCTTACTTAATAATTCTAGATGCTAGACTAAGAGGAATGAAAAAAATTGCTTATTCGTTAAAGATTGACGGTAGAAATGCAGAGAAATCATTGCTCATATTATTATTCTCCAAACAAGTCTTTTTATTAGACCATTGTGATCAGAAAAACTCTTGGGATGATCTTACAAAATGTCACTTAATAACAATGTCACGCCAAACTCTAGTTCCAACTTTAGCAATCAAAACCAAATTAAATTGACTGGTTTGAAATGTTCTTAACAATCAAATTAAATCAAAACAACTGACTTACTTTACAAAACAAGAAGCTTGATAATTGATTCCAAATTTGAGCGGTTCTCGTTCCATTGGATTCCCGCACAAGCTATTCTGCGGTGAAGTCATCAAAGTCAGTAAATCTGCTACCTCTGTTATGTTGATTTTCTCCCTGAAAGAGATGACCCATCAATAAACTAGCTACTATCACGGTCATAGACTTGTTGTAGACTTTCTAAAACAGCACAAAATCACCAAAAAAAACAGTATACCTGCCTGCCCTCTTAACCCCATTCAATGCTTTTAAAAGTGGTCTGTTTGCATATGGTAGTAATAGCTGATCATATTTGCATCAATCTTGAAGGAATGAGCACATTTGTAAATTTCTACAACCTTTTGACCGTGACTGTAAAAAAAGCTAGCTACTTTTGTCATCTTACCACAAAAAAACCTTAAAGGTAAATTACGAATCCAGGAAATAAAACTATTAGAATTCATCTAGTTGTACAAAAGTAAACCATAAAAATTTGATTTGAAAAATCTTTAT
Source organism: Tiaropsis multicirrata (assembly GCA_032270745.1). Lineage (NCBI taxonomy): Eukaryota > Metazoa > Cnidaria > Hydrozoa > Leptothecata > Tiaropsidae > Tiaropsis > Tiaropsis multicirrata. Next base: position 2,301 of record JAUJPO010075940.1, read on the forward strand.
TTCCCTGATGAAAGCTCTATATATATACAAATAAGCAACCAGTTGTTTAAGGAAAACAAAAAACTCACGTTTCAGTCTGTGGGTCGATGAAACCAGTACCCGTTTTGATTGGTAGACCAGCCAAGTAACCAGGGTTACCACTTCTCATTGAAATTGTCTCATTCGAAGCTGTGCTTTCATCCTAAGACAGACAAAACAAAAGATTGTAGAAATTTGTATTTCCATTTATTGTAGTTTTCCTCATATAAATTATCCATCCTAAGGGAGCAAAAACAAACAAATCAATAAAATCGCCCAGGCAAAAAAACAAAAGATTATTTGTATTTTCATTTACCCTCTTCAGTGTGGTTACACCAAAGCAAAGTTTTCCTCATTATTATTATTATCGAAATGTGGTATTGAAACAAGGAATATCTTACTTTTCCTTCGTTCGAAAACAATTATTGAAAATTTGGTTACAGAAAGACTATAGAACTTAAAAAAGTGCAAATACAAAGACGAAGGAATAAAATTCAAAACAAATCAGATAATTATACTTGTTTGAATAAAAGCCTTCCATAGAAATGGTATTGTATTGGTCAGAGAAAATGCATTATTCATTAAAAAAATTACTGAGCTGAGTTTACTTCAATTGGTCATAAATTCAGTATTAATGTGAAGAATAATATAATAACTCATTAAGCCTTAAAGTTAAAGGCTGTAAAACACGTGAACAAATAGCGATAAAGAACTTTGGGGAAGACAACAGTCAATCTTGTAAGCGACAGACAGACTATTCAAGAGTTGGGAAATTGCATGGCTAAAATTATGTGACCAAATTTAAACAACTGAGGGGAAGACAAATGTCACTCTGTGACTAAGTAGAAAAAAACTGTTTTAAAGCAAGTCACACCTTTTGAAATTTGTAGGAAAACTTCTGCATCAACGAATCCTGAGCTGTGATAGAACCCAAGACAAAAGCTACTGACAATTCTGATATAGTGACAGTCGCGTTGACAGCATACTTGATGTTGTATTCCAGCTCATGTAAGACGTTCTCACAGTGTGTTCCGTTCCATGTTGGACTTTGTACGGTGTTAAATGGACAGTCTGTTCTCAGTCCGTCATCTAAACATTGCAAAGGAAGAGATAGTGTTGGTTGGATGAGTTTTGTGTCATTGCTGTGAACTCTTCTAGAGCCGTTGTTGCCATTGGTAACAGTGGTGAATTGCACCTCTCCGTTTATGAACGATGGATACTGAAAATGAAATTGAAATCAGAAAATCTGAAATTTAACGTACAATTCATAAACAATGTCATATTCAAATCATTATTCAAGACTTTGTTATTTACAAACAGATTTTTAGTATGTCAGAAAGGCTCGTACTATGAAATTAAAAAATAAATAAAAGTCATACAGTCATAAGTCATAAGTCATAAGATTAATAATCTTAAAATCTGGACTTAAAGAAACAAAATTTAATAAAAAAAAACAATGTCATACGGGGGCAACTTTGAAACCATTGATATAAGTTTGTGGATTCAGTGATTTCTTTGTTACACATTCTGCTTGCAGGTCTTGCACTGACCGTTTGCATGTTGTCTTATTGGGCAACAAAAACTCTAACAAAAGAAATAAAAGAAAACAGGTTTAAAAAACGAGATGTATCTTCTAATACAACAACAACTCTCAGGCCTTTTGATGGCGTGGAAATAAAGCTTGGAGATTCAAAACCTTTTTTTTGAAAATTATTAATAGCAGTTGAAAAAAAGTCATTGGATTACAATCGATCTTTTTCTAACCTAAATTCACAATTGTATTCAACATTCTAAAAAAACAGCAGGGCCACTCAGAAAACTTAATCAAATTCTAGGACTTTTCCCTATTTTTGCAGGGCGGTTTATAGGAAAATCTCAAAATTTTAGAATAGAATATAAACCGAAAAATATCCTACTCATACCCGATGTTTTGTATTTTTGTGAAAGTCAAGCAACAAGAAAAATCTGAGATTTAACCCTCTCCAGATTGGTTTATAGAGCTGCCATTTTTCAAATTCAAGTCACCTTTGATTATTATGTAATTTTCTAATTTTCTTGGATGGTTTTCCAGGACTGAAATAAATTCCAGGATTAGTGGCCTGTCAAGTAGGCCTTTTTAAGCGGTATACTAAATACCTGATACTTGAAGGTTCATACTCTATTTAAAATTTGTTTTTTTTGAAAAAAAGACATTAAAATAATAGAATCCTATTTCATTTTACTGGCTTGATTTTGGTCTTCACATTCGTTGGTTAAGAATGTTGTTGGCAAAGGTAGATATCCTTGTTGGTTATTGTCAAATAGTATATACATGTGATCACCAGCCTGTAAATGACACCAACAGTTTATTTTAAATGCCATAATAATCTACCAACGTGGTCTAAACATTGAATTTACTGTATTGAATTTTGAAAGGTGGAGAAAATTGATAATAAAATTATTAAGTTGGAACAAGACTTTCAGGATGGGGTACATAAACTTACTTATATTTTCACTGATAAAGCTGATAGTCACTGATATTATTGCACTTTTGCCTTAGGTATTTTGATCTACCACAAACCCCAAACCGCATAATCAGTGGACTTCCAGGACTAACAGCCAGCCTTCAAAATGTTACTGTTTCTGATACCTTAAAAGTGTTTTGGAGATTTTCTTTGTCTGTACTGACAGCTGACTGGTCCTCATTTTTGGTGATAGAATGGTAAGAGCTGCTCTGAAATTGATCAGCCAATGTGTTGAAAGCTGTCTGAGTTGACACGAATGGCACATTGGAATAAATATGACGTGCTTCATCTGAAAACAAAACATACACAAACTAAAAGTCAATACAAAGGGAATACAGTAGGCATTTTTCTTGACACAGAAACTTCAAAAACAAACTAAAACTGATTTGAACCTGATTAGAACTAATCAGCAAACACCTTCCAAGATCATCATTAAATTTCATGCAAAATACATAGAAGAATCCGTATGGGAAATAAAAAACAGGTGCAAGCCAAAATTCTTATTGAATTCTTCCTAATATTCTTACTTGTAATGGGGCCTTAAAGGCAGTTCTAAAAAAGATTATGTTAATATAATAATGATTTCGTACAGTTATCTTTGTAGATGCAAAACATGCCCATTCCATTTCCTTGTGCTTGATATTTGTTGTTTGATGAGTAGAGAATATTATCTGATACACATACTTCTTCAATACGACTGAAAAGAAAAGAACAAGAAAAAATATACTGGGTGTCTCACAAAAAGAAATTTTCTTAATCGTTTAGAGGAAAGGCTAACTTAAATTTTAGTATATTTTGAATTTTCTTCATTGCATGGTTCAGAAGTTTCATTTTTCAAAAAGAGTGAAAAGCACAAAAAAATAGCATAAAAAATACTAAAAAAGCAAGAAGTTCCAGAGAAAATAATTATAGCTCTTATGTATATAGTAGTGCAAAATCGAGTAGTGAGCTTCATAGTCCGAAATAGTTTAATAAACAATCAACATAATAGCAAAAGTTTACTTGACGTTTTCTGGAGTACACGATGAAAAAGGCAATTTGTCATTCTCAGTGCAATCAGGGTCACAACAGCAATTCAAATTGCATTCATTACTTGTTAAATCACACGTACAGTCTGAAAAGAAAATCACAAAAGCTTGAAAGCATGATGTGAACCCAGCTTTTGGTTTCAAAATCAGACCGACCCTTACAGTGCACTTTTGGATCATTCTCCTCAAGTTTTAGTAAAGAATTACGAAATTTTCTAAAATTTCCTACCCTTACAGTGTACCTGGATTTTATCAGAATCTTGAATAACCTACCCTTATTAAGAGTCACACATCTAGTAGGTCTCTTACCCTGAGTATGCCCTGGGGATGTAATTTTTTCTATAATAAGGAAAAAATTTAATTTAATGGTATGACATTTATAGAGATCAGACGTTTAACATAATAGTAGCTTTTACACCAAGCAGTTTATTGAAAACTTACCTTGTCCAAGTGCACCAAGCAAAAATGTTGCCAGTAGTGTTAATTTAATTAAAATCATTTTTATGTTTTTATTTTAGTTATCACATCTAAATAAACATTAAAGTTTTAATCTAAAAAGGGTGAACTACATTTATCAAGGAAGTAAAACGAAATTGTTGTTCCGTTTGTGTTTGAACCATTTACAGGTAATATTTGGATCATTTTCAATGACAATGAACATTTTAAACCAAAAAAAAACTAGAATATCGTAAAAGGCTTGTCTTAATTCAAGTAATTCAAGTTCTTAACAAAATAATCTCAAAAATTTTAATAACATCAACACAACAATATATAAATTCTCTTTTAAAAAAAGAATATTTAACTTATTTCATATCTTGGTAATCAAACTTGATAGAGGGTAATCGAACTTGACAGAGAGTGTTGCTTTGGTCTATATTCCTTGTATGGATGTCGACCCTCCCTATTGACATTTGTGTAACCTCCTATATATGCTGCTGTACGCAAAAAAAAATTTCTGGTTTCTGTTAGATTTTAAGTGTCCTAAAATAGTGATCTAGTAGTAGGGTGAAAAATCATTTAAATTTACGCGTAAACAAAATGAACAATATATTATTATAAACTTTACCCTCTAAACATCTTACGTTACGTTTACTTTCAGTAACTAATAATCATCATAAAAACTATCATCAGAGTCACAATAAAAATATCTATCATAGACATCTTCTAAACCAAAATGGTGTCCAAACATATAAGCCATGTCATCAGAATCAGAATGATCAAAACACATGTAATGACAAGAATCATCATCGGTCCAATCGTCCTCGTCCAAAGATGCTAATGATTCTTCATCAGATTTGTCGAGATTATCAGAAACGTTCAATTTCTTGATGGTATAAAATTGTTTGACCGTAAATAAAACGCACTTTTTAACCAACTCAAGTAGGTGATGTTTAGCTCTTGGCTTGAAGCTTGAATCGTCACTCTTAAATATATACATGAATGTATCGTATATTTTGTTTCTCAATTCTTTTTCTTTACGATAATCAAAAAGGTTATAAGCATGAAAAACAGCAAGGGCAAATTCCACAAGATCACCTTGAGAACCAACTATCTCTGGTGGTTCCATTAGAACGTCTTTGATACTTTCCTTAGTAATCGAGATGGGCGGTTTTATAGCAAGGAAGCTGAGTAATTCGAAAAGTTGGAAAACATCACAATCAATTGGTAAACAAGCTAGTAGTATGTATAATTTGCCGTGATTTAGGTATCTAATTAATATTTTCAATAGTTTTGGATCAATTTCGTTTGATTTGACAATACCATCTTCTTCTGATATTGTAAATCGGCCTGATAAAAGGGTTTCAATGTACGGCATATCTTTGATAAGTTTTTCAGGGATTTCAACAATTTCACCTTGTATCAATATTTTCTTGAAAACAATTTTCTCTTTTTCACTTTCACTATCCTCTGAATCATCTGATTTTTGTTTATCCTTCTGCAAAAATCAAAATGTAAATCATAGAAAATTTATAGTGATTTCATCTTCCTCTAGTAAGCAACTCAAAAAAATAAAATTTTGTAAAAAATACCCTTAAATTAGGTTGTGTGGCATCGAAAAATAATTTTTTTACAAAAATAAAAACTTTGGAAAAAAGTGGGGTACCACATAAATTAAAAATCAATACCTCTGTTTCTGATATTACAATCTTTCCAGTGATTTTACTAATTAGTGGCGGAGGCAAATCATCATGATTGACATCAAAGTCCATTTGACATACAGAATATAATGGAGAAACTCTTGGTTTGGCTTCCAATACTGATTCTGTTGATTCAGAAACATTGCTTCCAGAAGCTTTAGAACAACCAGGAGTAGGCTCTTTTTTCACTAGAGGAGGAAGGTCATCATCCTCCTCGTCTGAATTATGTTGGAGGATACCACTTTCCAGGAGTACTGGTAATACATTTCTCAAAAGGTTTTCCATAACAAGATAATATTTTTATTCATTTTATAACCTGTTTTGAAAAAGAAGGATTAGAAAAAGCACCTCGTCATAAAATCTTTTTGTTCATACAAATTTCATTGGGGAAATTGTTAAAATACAAGTACAAAAATGTATTATTTTGATTACTTTCAGTGCACTTGTCTCAAATAATACAACAAAATACAAACTGAGGGTTGGAGAGTTCTTTAGTAACAAAAAAATTTATTTTGAAAAACAAAGAATTTTGAAGACTTGTTTCTTTCAATTGCTTTTGAAAGAGAAGCTTTTGATTTCAATTTAAATCCTAGGAAACATTTGGGGAAAAAAAATTTGAATACTCAAAATAATTTATAACATATCCATCTAAATAACAAATAACTCTTATAACTTATAAATACATACAATATTAAATGGCCAATTACAAAATGCGTAATGCATAACGAATATTGCATAACGCATAATGCATAATACCTACTGCATAATGCATAATACCTACTGCATAAAGCATAATGCATAATGCATAACACAAAATGCATAATGCATAACGCAAAATGCATAATGCATAATTACGATGGCCCAGATGGCTCAAATCACGCAATAGATGTCGAGTTTCACGAAATGAGTTAAATTTTTTGAGTTGCTCAATTTATGAGTTGCCAAAGTAACATTTTGCATAGGAAAAGCCCTTGAAGAGTTGTACATCGAGCTATTAGCTGTCGAGCTTTTGAAGAGAAGATAAGCCGAGTTATTCCGAGTAACTTGACTGAAAAATTTGTCTAAGTTGTAATTTTCGGGTTGAAAACTTATCAGTTGCAAAGTTTATGTCATAAGAAGCAATGTGATGGGTATTATTTTGCAAAATACCGTACGAGTTTTGTGAGTTGAAACTCGGCCTTTTATATCTTAATTTATAGGGACTGTTTATCAACTAACACCGGACTAACACCAGACTAACACCGGACTAACACTCGGGTTTAAGAGTAAATCCTTATTTAATAGACCAAAAGCAATTGGCTCAAGCAAAAATATAACTTTAGGGAGGTTTTAAATCCGATCAACGCGGAACAACTCGACATAACTCTTATTTTGAGGGTAACTCAAGTTTTATCAACTCAAAATAACTCTTCATTTAAAGCATAACTTGAAACTAGTAACCCATAAGCCAAATAACTTGTAAACTAAAGTTCAACTCGGAAGTGTGATTTGAGCCATCTGGGCCATCGTAATTATGCATTATGCATTATGCAGTAGGTATTATGCATTATGCGTTATGCATTATGCATTATGCAGTAGGTATTATGCATTATACCTTATGCAATATTTGTTATGCATTATGCATTTTGTACTTGGCCATTTGAAACCTTGAAACTCGCAAAATTAAATTCTGCGAAAATTTCTTCCCATAAGGTAACGACAAAAACATGTAATTACTTACAATACATAATAGCCGGCATATAGTCAACGGTCTTTTAATGAACTCAACAAAATCAAAATCTGATCCAGAATACGAGGACCCATAGCTTTGGCCCTGTTGCTGTCCCTCCATTATAATAAATTATTTTTCAATTTTATTTTACTCCTATGATGAAAAAGAAAAGTAGATTATTTTCTTTTTTAACCTAGTTAGAGGGATTGATACTACATTATACTTGATCAAATAATGACACTTTTATCAGTGACTTATGAATAGGGTAGCTTAAATGACATTTCTACCCAGAGTGAGCACTCAAGTATGGAGATACTAATAAAACATGGGGGTATTCAAAAGGCATGTTTGTTGCTGAGGGGGGGGGGGGGTCAACAGAAAAGTGGGGGGGAGAACCTTTGCTTTTTGAGGGGAAGGGGGGCGCTTGTCTCTAGCATGACTTGTCATAAAATAGGTTAAAGTTTTAAACAACTGAATCATTCGTGTATTTGTGGTTTAGAGTTAGAATGTGCTCAGTGCTATTATTGTTGACTATTGTCAACCAGGATAAAATGTGATCCTCCAGTCAAACAAGGGATTACCAAATATCTGGTCTTTTTTTTGACAAAAAGTTTGTTTTGACGATTTCACCAAGCTTATCAATCACACAACCAAAACAAGAGTGAACATACCAGATTAGTCCAATGTAATTAAAAAGACATAATTCAAAGTCGTAAAATTTCTACTTTAACTCATTCATATCGTCATTTTGTTTGTTTCTTGATTTCTGAGATCAGGCAAATAAAAACACGCTAAAAAGTTACCGGGTGCTGAAACAAGGCACTTGTTTAGTTTTATCACAGCGCTTTTAATTGCTTGGATTTTGCCGTTTTCTCAAATTTTGTTTAATTAGCATTCATGGTGTAAACTAGAACGTCATTGAATTCTACTTTTGTTTTCAAACATCAACATTCACAAGATCTTGGAAGGTCAGCAAAATGGTGTCTGTTTTTGCATTCCATGTTTGAATGGAGGATCCCATGTTACCCCGGTTGACAGTATTGAAAATACAAAAGGATAAAAACGTTTTTGCGGACTTTCAAATAATTCTGTCATAAAGCCCTCATAAAGCCCAATTCCGTCACCTCTTTTTAATTAGCAGCCAATATCAATTGACTCTCTTTGAAAGTTAATGGTACAGCTACAATAAAAAGGTTACCCACAATGAGAAAAACCTTTCAAAAATAGAGGTGACAGAGTATGTATGTATGTATGTAATCATTTATTTCATGTTGACAAAAAAGTAGCAACAAAGGCTAATACAAGTCAACGCTAATTTACAAAATTATCAATTAGTTACAAAAAGCTGACACCTTCAATATAGGTACGGCAGTTTCTGCAAGGACATGATGTAGGTTTCCAATGCTTAATTTTTTCCTTAAAACTACATAGATCATCTATCTCTCGAAACTCGTTAGGTATTAGCTCCCATATTTTTGGTCCTAAAAACGA
>JAUJPO010075951.1:0-11188 GCA_032270745.1 Tiaropsis multicirrata
CACCCCTTTTGACCCCCCCCCCCTCTCTCTTAAATTTTAAAAAAGCACTTTGCCCCCCCCCCTCCCTCTTTGGCAATTTTCTCAAAAATTTTTACTCTATGCAACCTCAACCTTAATTAAAAACTGTTGCAAAAAGATTGCCAGTAAAAACTGCTCCCATTTGTAGAAACCAGGACAGCATCACTTACTTTCGTTTTGTTTCTTTCTGTGTCATCCTGGTTTCTACATGTGTAATCCTGGTTTATGTGTATATCGGACAAACCTTAGTTGGACAAAATGATTGCGGTTTCGGACAAATTTTTAGTCACCTCCAAATTTTTAATCACTTTTGTCCAAGAAACAGTTTTTAAAACCAAAGTTTTAGTCACGTTTTCAGAAAGTTTTTTCCCAATTAAATTTAGTCGGAATTTTGGCTCGGGAGAGTGGACAACCTGTTAGTAATGATTTTTATAGTTGGTATTCTATCTATACTTTGCAAAGGTCCTTAGCTCATGGACACTTAACCTGTTTTTAGTGACAATCATTTTAACAACAACACATTGTATGTAACTTCTTCTCCTTAGCTACAAAAAATTAGCGAATAATAAAAATAAATGGTTATAATACCTGGGATGGAACCAGCCAGAATCCAAGACATTTGAAGGTAGGACAATTGGTATTGAGCTTGGTGAAGAACTAACAAACAATTCACAGGAACCATCAAGAGCAATAGCACCCTGGTCACACTTGGTGCATTGAGAAAGATGGCTGAGAAGAAACTGGTCAAGAAAAAGGTGGTATGACCAAGGAGAATGGAAATCATGGTCAGTTTGTCCACTGTCCCTCCAAACATATTTTGAAGCCAAGGAATTTGGTTGTTGAAAGTGACATGCAGTTTCTCAATCAGCTAGAAATGAAAATTGTAAGTTTACAGAATTTCTTTCTTTAATCTAATTCTTTCTTTCGGTATTAAATGATCTGAGAAAATTCAAGTGTTTCGTATATAACCAAATAGCTTAATTTTAAATATTCACTTATTGGGCTTTTCCAGAAACAAAATATCATCCAGGTGGGCGGGATACCCCATGGAAACCCACATAAGCTTTTTCTCATAATTGACCCTAACATACATTTTATTTTCAGCCCCCGGAAAGCGTTGATTAGACCGCCTTCGGGCATCCAAAGTTCGACGCGGGCGGGCGGGCGGGGCTACGACTTTCAGTGGGGTGTGACATGGAAAATATTTTGACCTTTTTACTACTTTTTACACTTCATCGACCTGTTCACATCAGTAGCGTTATCAGGTTATCAGGTATATACCAACCAAATAATAGAAAATGAGATGCGAGCGGAGCGGGGTTTTATTTTTGGAAACTTAACTTCTTCGATGGCTGAAACAATCCCAAAATTACCTATGAAAGGTGAAACGAAGGAAATGACACTTTCATTTCGATCTTTGCGCTAATGCCTAATTGCTTGAATTTTTGACAATTATATTTTTTGGGGGGGAGGAGGGTGACCCCCTAAGTCAAAAGAGCCCTTATAAGAAGTTGTGGACCTGCCAATTTGAGACCACTCAAGTTTTCCGTAGTAAAGTCTCTTAAACGAGTTTAGAGAACGAAGCATCGAGACACAATTTTGCCTTTTTTATTCAAGCGATTTTTAGAGACTTTAAATCTACATACGAAACGCGGTCGACCATCAAAAACATTACTTGTTCAAGTAACTGAACGCAATTCATTAACTATTGAAAAACTCTGCAACCAAGCGTTGTTGAAAAAATGATTTCTATTGTGTGGTATTTTATTTGCTAACGCTGATATGTTGATCGATGGGGAATGTCGGGAGAGCCAGGTCAGCGAGCTGATCTGAATCTCTGGACATTCCTTATCCCTATATTACTAGATTAAGTATTTGGTAAAAGTTTATTATTATTATTAAAATATTATGTGCATTTTGAGCAACGGTGGCCGAGTGGTTTGAGTGTTTGCCTCCCGTTTGCAAGGTTGTGGGTTCAACCCCCATGTGGGTCAGACCAAATACTTGAAAACTGGTATTCGCTGCTGTCCTGCTTGGCACTCAGCATTAAGGGATTAGAGTGAGGGTGTAAGAAATCCAGGGAAAGGAGTGGCGCCCTCCCCTACCTTCGGGTCGCCCTCGACTGCGGTCGCAAACTTACTTAAAATATTATGTACAAAAGATATTTTTATAATTCTGATAAATCAAACTAAATCCAAATCTGGTATATGGAGTTATGTCAAGGTTCAATTGTTGTCAATTTGGAATCGTTATAAATAGTCATGTTAATGATAAGCGGGTAAGTTACGCTGGCATGTCTAGACAATTGAGTAACTTACTTGAAAGATTACTTTACCTTACGTTCCCATTCCCCCATGCGGAGGGCCTAACTACTAGTAAATTATTTGTTATCGCTGTGACGCCACAAAACAGGTGTTTTGTTTTTGTAACAGTTGACACAATATTCTACATCCAAATGCGCTTCTTTTGGTATGTATGACCATGTTAAGATGAGTGCTATTGGTGACAAAAATTTACGGTAAATTACTCACTTTTCTAGACGGGCCGTAACTTACCCGAGATGACGTATTTTCAACGCTATTTCAACGTCGAAACAGCATTGGGAAAACGTCTTATGACGTCGTCTTAAAAATGAGAAGATTATTATGTCCAAGCCTTATCAATCGTAATGTTTGTTATATCTTTCATGGAGAACGTTTTGAACTTGTTCCCAACGTTCGTTTGTTCCGATTTTATCGGATTTTAAATCTGGTTGATTTGCTTTCTTAGGGTCCAGTATGCTTGGACAATCGGGAAGTGATTCGGGTTGAAGTTTACATTGAATGAAATCTTTAGTGTAATCTTGTAAGTATTGTAACGGCGCAGAACCCTAAAACGAGAAAAATTCATGATCGATTCAGTATTCAGGTTTATTCTTCTACTAGTCTTCAAAAACTTTCTTCAAAATAAACCATAGACCATGTCTCTGTGTTTGAGTTTCATATTTAAATTCTAGCATATGGTAGAGTAGAGGTAAAACAAAAAAAGGACGAAAAGCTAGAGACTCTGCACCACTTATCCCAATTGCCTGGTTAAGTTTTCTCGTCTCCAGTGGACGATGCATGTCTAATCTCCTCCAGGCAAAATCTCCTCCAGGCAAAATCTCCTTTGTATTTTCCGTAATCGCCCTCGTCCGCCGATTAACCTCGCTATACGTCACACAGTTGAATCTCATAGACATCTCAGACTTGCTTTGCTTTGAAACTGCATTTTCATCAAAGTTGACGAACTTCTTTTGAATAAAACAGAAAAGACAGCAGTCTCAGTTCTTTCCCTTCTATTTTGTCATTTTTTTAATCCTTAAACTTTCCTTTGTAACAAGAGTTAAAAAATTAAAAGAATGCTCCCTTTTTTAATTTAGTAGAATAATATCCCCACCTGTGATAAAATGATGTAATGAAATTCTTTTTCGTTGAATCGATTTCCCAGGGCTTTTTCCATTTCTTCTCGCATCTGAATAATGGCCAGTTGTCCAATAGTATAAGAAGTGGCTTGTCCCGGTAAACCCATGTACCGGACTATGTCTTTGTAGGCAACGTCCGTATCATCCCAAGCGAATTCCGCGAACAGTTGACGAGCCTCTTCTAGTTTCATGCCTTTAAACGAGAGGTTTATTTAAAAAATATATACAACATTGGTTTAACCCATAATCCTTAGACTCCGTAGTGTTTTTTTCTTTGAAAATCCAAACTTCAAACGACCGTCCAAGATAGCAGCAAGAGAGATACCAGTACGTCTAAACAACGTTACTTCAACGTCAGAACGATATTGGGACATCGGAACAATGTTGAAATAACGTTGTGTATTTGCTAGGGTTAGACAAAGACTTTGGTACTGTTAGTGTTCATACTGTTTTCTAAAAAGCATTCGCCACAAGACTGTGGTGCGATAAAAGTACCTTTTCAGCATCCTTGCTTTTGGGCTCTAATGGTTAACGATCAATGAATTCTTTTTTTAATCTAAAATTAATCCAAACGCGCATGGTTCGATTGCAGTACCAAGCAGATTTGAAAAATCCTGGACACCCTTTCTATTAAGTTAATCGCAAGCAATTAACAACTACAAACCCTTTGCATACCTCTAAAATGTAATCCTGTATCAACCACCAATCTCAAGGCGCGCCATATCTGCCATTTTAACATGCCATATTCCTGTAATGGCTCGTCTTTGTACAAATCAGTTTCAGTAGCTAGTAGAGGATTTTCTGCATACAAAGCCCAGCCTTCGGAAAACGCTGTGTAATAAGTAATTGTATTCAGCCAGTCGATGACGTCATTATTCCCACTTGATGAAAAATGCTCATTGAAACCTTGGCTCTATAATTAGACAAAGAAACAGTTGTAAATAAGCTGGATCGAAGTTATGTGGGGACCAGAAAATCATTGCCCTTGAGAAAATTTAGCCGAACTTTAATCCCAGGGTCATGTCATGTCTAAAAATTGATGAAAAACTGTTACTTTTGTCCACCAGTGTCACTTATTATATCATGGTCACAAAGAAGCGTATTTGGATGTAGAATATAGCGCTAACTGTTAAAAGTAGGAAAATAAAATTTTGACCAACTGTAGTAAATTTAAAATGCAAAAAAAACTTGTTCATTTTCCCCATTCTCAATTCGGGTCTAAGTATGGAAAACGATCTAACTCACCTGCGTATGATGCCCTGGTCTTGTCTCATGTCCAACCACCGAATAAATACCGTATTTCGGTCCTGGTTTTTTCATGAAAAACGGAATATTGTAATACGCTTGTGTGTTGCATTTTGAATCACTTTGAGTATAGAAATGTGAAGTTAGCCCTGGATTGAAGTTAGCCCGTAAACCAATTGCACAGTTTGGAGTAGTGACTTTCTCCCCAGCCTGATAAAACATGTGGACAAGGAGCGGATGCAGACGTGCCATTGTCATTTGAACATATTCGAACCAAGCTTTCATAGCTTCGTAACGGACTGGACAATATTGTTTTGCCGTTTTCATACTTCTACAACGTGAACCCCCGGTTTGACCGTTCTCTTCGTCTGGTATAGGTGTAGAGTTAAAGAAATGACGGGGGTGGTCTAAATCGATTTTGAGTTCTCTGATTGATTCCTCTTCAGGTTTTCCGATGATTTGAACAGCAATCTTTTTAATATGTTTGTAAAGTTTTTCTTTTTCTTTTTCTCCCAATAAATTGATTTTAGTAACATCGTATTTTAAAGTCGTCGTAAAATAGGGTAAAATCATCTCGTAAGATTTGGGTCCGCTTAATTTTTCACCGGTCGGAAGTGTTTGTGTTGTCTCGATGTCAGTTTCTTTTTGATCAAGCCAAACACGTTTCAACGGAAGGTTAGCGAGTCCACTCGAAACACTGGATGGCACACAATGTCGGCTGTGATTGGTTTTCAAAAAATCAATGAATTCGTGTAAAGGTTTTCCCAAATAGTCGATTAAAACTTCCGCCATTTTTTCAGTGATGTTGTTAACTTTGTGTTGTATTTTGAAAGCCTGTAAATCTTCTTTATTGATCTTCTTATAGTATTTTGAATCCATAAGCGTCTTTGTAAAACGCTCTCTCAGAATGCCTGAAAAAGGAAGAGAAAAATAATTAATTTTTTAAAATACTTTCATGGTGGTGTAAAGTTTTTAAGCACAATCACGGTCAAAAGGTTGTAAACTTTTAAAAAATATCAGAAAATGACCAAAAACACAGTATAAATCCATTCAATGCTTTAGAAAATAATCTGATGGCATATGGTAGCAAGAGCTGACATATTCACAGTCTCCAGTCCTTTCGACCGGTGCTTGCATATCGAAATAACGTCCGATTTTTAATGGAATATATAGGCTGAAAATGAAATAATCTATACCCGATGGAAACGAAAGTAAATACACTTGACTTCGATAAACTGGCATAACCATACATGTTAAAATGATTGTATTCAATAATTGTATTTAAGCCAAGATAAGGCTATACGTTTCTTTGTAAGTTTTCGATCTTCGAAATTGGGCTTTCTCAGAAAAAATCCGTACCCCCCGGTGTTGAGGAAGTCAATGCTGAATGGAAGTGGATTTCGTGCCAAATTCTTGGACTTGGATTTTCAGCATTGCTTTTCACCTGGGGGGATTTTCATGTTGAGGATACGATTTTTAGCAGCCATACCCCTGGATATTCTCTTGGTTATCGAAAATTAATTAGCTTGGAGATTAATCCAACAGACACACAACGATGTTTCAAAATATTGTTTCAACATCCAAATAACGTTCTGACGTTGAAACAACGTTCCATGAGTGGTGGGAAGACCTACCTTTGGCACCAAGTTGGTATACTTTAGGAGCAATACCAGCAAAGATATCAAATCCATTTCTGCAAACCTCAGCGGGACGCACCATACCCGTCCGAACTCCTAACACAATGTTTTGTCGATAATTTTCGATCGAATTTTTAAACAATTTCAACTTTGAAATCAATTTGTTTAAATCATTATATGACTCTGGTACAAATTTTTGATGTTTAAAAATCTTATCAAGCGGTTTGACCAGCTCACAAAAACGTTGCCAACAGCCGTAGTTAGGACCCATCATCCAGTCACCGGTATAATAATTCTCGTCGTACGGATTCCCAAAAATGGAGTCCAGATAATGCTCAAGTTGGGCGTACGCTTTCTTTTCGCGCGACCGCAATTTGGATAAATTTATGGATAAGTCTTTCAGTTCTCGTCTAAGCCTTAAAGAATGATCTGTTCGCGATTTCAATGTTTTCCAAGACGGATCGTACGGGACAAATTTCTCAAAATATTGACGTGGGTTCAATGACGGGTCTGTATATGCTTCGTTCGGATATATCTCATGATATAAATTGTAGGTTTTGTTGAGAAATGTTATAAACTTTTTTTGGTCCGTGTTCATAGAAGTATCTGCAGCTTCTCCTTCATTTTGTTTGCATAGTGACTTATTATACGCATAAACACCATAACTTAAAAACACAAGCCCCAATACGAAGAAGACAAGTGCTGCACCCAATATTATATGAAACACTTTCTGATGTTTGAAGACTGGTATTGGATTCTTGATGAAAGCTGTTCGTACTTCGCTGGAGTCCGTGTCTTGTTTACGTTTTGAGCCACCTCCTGATATAAGTTCTGTTTGGTGTTTGGACGTCATTTTTTGAGTCAATGCCCTATCGGTCACAAATCATATTTTCTTCTCAATCATCTCAGGCCAATAACATGGTAATGAGCAGAGCTATGTCAAACCAACAACAACTTTTATGACAGAAATATCTGTGAATTAATCTAGAAAAAAAGAGAGGATTTTCTATAACTTTCTAATACTATAATACCATGTTAAATTTTAGCATATTAAGAAGTTTTATAAAATACGTGAAAATTAATCGGATCGATTTAATTAGAGGCAATCTCGGCTTTAGCTTTTTTCAAAAATATTGTTATCCAGCTCTTTTAATGATTATCATTTCACCGACGATCAACTTATTAATAAACAGTCACGGAGAGAAAATCACAGATTAAGACTTTGACAAAACAAGACGAATATATGCTCCACAGGTATAACGTTGGACAAAAGCAACACTCACAACACTCACACAGCGTTATTTCAACATTCTTTCAACGGCCTAATAACGTCATTCTTTGGACGTCAAAAAAACCTCGGACAAAAGATTGTAGCCTTTTAAAGCTAGCACGAAAACATTGGAAAACATTTTAATGGTTTTAACAAGTTCAAGGTCGTCTGCAAAGTCAAGATCGGTTAGAAAAGGGCCAGGTTTTCGCGTACCTTGGGGAGCTTTAACTTTAATACCCTTGTTATTTGAATGATCAATAGAGTTTCTTAAAACATAATCTAGAACAACAATAAAAAGGAAAGGAGCAAGGGTATCTTCTTGGAGAACAACAACCTGGACATCAAACATCTCAGTATCTCCATCATGGGAAATTACTTTAGCTTTTGTGGAGACTGTCTCTTATAGCTCTTATAGCGTGGATAATTCTTTTGGGATCCCGTAGAGTTTTAAAGTTTCAAACATCTTTCCACGGCTAATTGAGTCGAAGGCTTTCTTAAAATCAACAAAGCAAATGAAAGCATCTTTATTAAGCTTACACATTTCTTCTAAAATAAGTCTAATTGACAAGACAAGAAAGTGTACTTCTTCCTTTACGAAAGCCGTTTTGATTTTTCCTGAGAAGAGGATCGAGAGCAGGTACAATACGGTTTAAAGTAATTTGTTATATACTTCAGCTGTAATTGGCATCAGATAGTGATACCTCTACTATTGAAGATAGGTCACCTTTCTTTGGGACAGGTGATGCCACCTGTTAACCTGTGATTGTAGAACCGAAGAAGGTGATCAAGAAAAAGATCTTTCCACAGAACTGTTGGAATATTGTCCAAGCCTGAAGATTTGTTTTCGGAGAAAGGTTTGATGATGCTTTTGAGTTGGAAATATCTAAAACTAAAAGAAGCAAAAAAACAACACACCCCCTATGCTAAAGGTGACTGACTGAATTTATTTCCTAAGCTTACAGAAACGCCCAAACGCCCAAACGAAATTGTCTCATGAATCTGATCAGGATTTATCCAAAGCCAAATGCAGGAGATGGCTGAATTAACATGTACATCTAGCTTTCAATCATGTGCTAATAAATTAAGAATTCATAACAGACAAAAGAGGATTCAATGAGATTCAAAAGAAAGATAACAAAGAACATCGAACCTTCATTTTTTTAGCCGAAACAAACTAATCAAGAAAAGCTGTTTGGACCAAAAAAATCTTCGTGTCGAAAAAAGTATTTTCTTTCTGAGAAATATCACATACTAAAATATTTCTTCTGCTTAAGCAATGACCTGGTCCACAAACATACTGTTAGATTGGGCTTTTCCAGAAAAAGTCCGTATCCCCCTGTTCGCCCCTGTTGAGGATATAGGACATATAGGGGGGTCCAAAATTTTCAATATCCTAGGATATCCAGGGGGTAAGAATTCGAGGAACAAGGATAACCAGGGAGATTGGTGTTAAGAAAAATCGACATCCTCAACAGTGGGAATATTGATTTTTTCTGGAAAAAGCCCATTTTTTGAAAAATCTTCCTTTTCAATTTGTTTACCTTTTTCTCCCAGCAGACACACAACATTTTTCAAACATTGTTTCAACGTCTAATTAACGTTCTGACGTTGAAACAACATTGTTTCGACGTTGAAAGAACGTTCCATGCCTTCTTGGGCTCCCTTATTCTCATATAATGTTTTTTGACCTATAGCATGCATTTGGTCACTCCCTTACATTGATGATAAAGATTTACCAGCAGATTCCATGGTAAAAACTCGAATTTTCCATTGAATTTAGCATACTATGTGATAAATACCGAGATTACTCGCGAGACTTAGAATATTTACTTAGTCTATAATACTTAGTCTAACAAAAGCCCCGGAGGGGATTCGAACCACTTAATTCATCACATAAGTGATTCTGAACCCGACGCCCTATCTGTTAGGCCACCGGGCCGCTGCTATACACCGAATTCAAGAGTTATTTATACTACGGCAAATAATAACACTCATGAGTACATATATAGGGGGTAGACAGTAAACACGAGTGAATCAGCGAGTCTTCCTAGCAATCGCTTACCCTAGTATTCCCCTCGACTTGCAGCCCTAACCCTAACTGAAATGATAGTAATCTATTTATAGATTTATAAATATTCCCGTGAGCAATCTCGCTATTCATCAAAAAGATTTAGCACATAATATTTGCAAACTTGGTAAAATTAAAAACAACATAATTTTTCCAATAATTTTTGTGTGCAAACAACCGAAAGCAAACCAATGAATGAATAAAATTCATCTTTCAATTTAAGACCACAGCATTTATTAATACAAAAGTCTCTAAAAATCGCTTGAATAAAAGAATAATTTTTGTTGTCTTGATGCTTCGTTTTTCAAACTCGTTTAAGAGACTTTACTACGGAAAACTTGCGAGTGGTCTAAAGTTGGTAGGCTGCTAAAGTAAATTTTGATATCAGTAGTGGGAAAAATATTAATAAAATTAAAACTGGAATCGAATTCTATCAAAATTTTCTATAGAAAGCAAAACAAAAGAATAGAGCACTCCTGCTGGTATTCAAAGAAGTGTATAGGAAAAAATCAAAACAGAATTAAAAAAAAAATTATCGTTATATAATTCTTTTGATGAAACATGGCGAGAGAGAAAATTAATATATTTTTTTAGATTGATAGAGCTAGTAATTTAATTTTGAATGAACAAGAAAAAATTCTCATAGGTCATCATTGGTTTCCAGCGGGTCCCCTTCCATTTCGTTATTTTCTTATACATAATTATACGATTTTATCCTACATCGCCGAATTCTCGGCCGAACTCCTCTTTGTCTCCTCTGAACCTTGTTTATACTAAAACCCGCTATCTACAGAAAATTGAAAAATCATTTCGCATAGAGGATCCGTTCCTATTTGCACAAACCCGAGAAACAATAAGCACTTCTCCGTATACTTGTTTACAATAATTTACAGCAAAAAAGACAATAAGCACAGTAAAAGTTTCAACTAAACTAATTTGATCTTTAACATCCAAACGTGGAAAACATCCAGCTTTTTGGTATGTTTCCGTAAAACAGATTTCTATTTTAGTTATTAGTCTCCCTAAGAGTCAGGTTTGAAGGGTTTGGTCCGCACATAGCCGTCATCCCTCATATGTAGTATCCCCTTTCGGGATTAAAAAGAAGCACGATTTTATCATATATCACTAAATTCCTCTAAATTTTTTTAACTTTGTATCACTTTCTATTGGCACATCTCACCTTTCACCGGATTCTTCAGACAACAACGCATCGCACCAAACCTGCACCGTCCGTTCACCATCCACGAATTCACTGGTTTTATCATCATTTTTTTTAAACAAAGAAAGTAAGACTATTATGGTTTATCTATCACTGTGTTATGTTTCTTCACCTTCTTCATCTACAACATATCTTACTTTTGTGCCAAATAGTTCAACTATCCTGCTGTATCTTCCTTTACATCAGTCATGTAGGATGTCTATCCGGGGGGGGGGGGGGTACTTTGGCAAAAAAGGGTACGGGGTTGTGCCGGGGCTTAGGGTATCTTTTTTCACCTAGAGTCCCATTC
>JAUJPO010075962.1:0-11188 GCA_032270745.1 Tiaropsis multicirrata
TATACTTCGTCCACCCTACCATTGAACCATAAAAAAAAAATTTCCAGGGGCTTTTTCAGAATTTACCATTTTTCCAGAGGGTATAAGACACATTTTCAGAGAAAAAAAATTACCTTAAAAAGGTTCGTCCACCCCCCTGTACGGTTTTTTTTTGGAATAGCCCAATGCCTAATGAGCTTATGGCAGTGCCTAAGTAGATGAGGAAAATTGCTGTACTTTCACGTACTTTTTATTTTAACACTGACCCAAGGAAGCTTTTGAATGTTCTTAACTGAAATTGAAACTTGTTCTCATAAAGTATTCTTAATTCTACTAAAGAAGGAGCTGAATATATGCTCTTGTATGTTTTGTTCTTATACCGGGTGTCCCAGAAAAAAAGGTTTCGGTGTTTGGTGGCCTCCTGGAGCCGAATAAAAAGTTTTTTGATTAATACTTTTATTTCATCAGTACATTTATTGCTTAACACTTTAAGTGCCAATGTCTTTTCTATTTTCAACTCGAAATCTTGATTTTTAAAGAAAGAAAGAGGAGACTCTCAGCTATCCAACGAGCTATAAACCAACCTTTTGGTTCAGGAGATATTGACGTTTAAACTTTGTCCTAGCTCATTTTAACAAAAAAGTACCAAAAAAAGGGCTCGACACGGAAAGTGTTAAGTAAAAATCAGAAATACATACATCAATATATCAATACATCAGAAAGACACCCGGCATAAAAAAAGGTTTAAAATAGATTTTAAATTACTTTGACCTCAACTTTGACAGTATATTTTTGGCAGTGGAAGCATTTCTTTGCATTGAAAAGCAAAAGGAAATTTTAGCAGCCCATCTTTTACTTTTAAAAGAAATGTTTTCGAAAACTTTTAAAAATAAAATAAAATATGAAGAAGATATCATAACTTTTGTACCCTTTTGACACCGATGTATGCCCCAGTGGACAAATAGTCATATCACCCCAGTATAAAATCGATTATTCTCTCTCACCCCATAAAGTAAAAAATTACAAAGAGCCTCCCCACTGAAAACATGATGAAAAACATATTCCAGGTATGAGAGGTTATTTCCGATTATTTGTTATTAATTCCAATTAGAAAACGGATGACCCTTGGTTTTCCATACAAATTTCCTTATGTTATTTCAATAATCTTTTCTCTGAATTTTGATGACATCTCTCAGAATTTCTTTTAGGCCTGATCCCCTCTCCAGCAGAAAATTACTCTCCTTAACGAGGCTTCCAAGTTTACCTGAACAAGTGAATGGCATTTTGTTTGTGGGTTGGTGTGTCAAATAAGGGGATCGAAAGTTTTGTTGTTTGATGAATTTATGAATTTAGATCTAGAAAAGATCGATTAAGTTTCATAAAACTTGAAATTTATTTTGACACTTTGTTTTAGTCTAAAATTTGAAAGCAGTCAAAAGATTTTGATGAAATACAAAGTACGCTGTTAATAAGTTCCTTTTACCATAAATATTAGATGCCTGCTTTGTTAGAAAACTTCAGTGTAGCCCAAAGTCCACTCATCAGTTATTATAATATACAAGATTTTGTATTAAAACCGCTGTCCTCCTTTGAAAAAACGGCTTTCGTGTTCACAGGTCATACTTTGACCTGTGATACTTACGGTACTTTAGGTATGGATAAGATCGGATTATATGATTTTGCTCAATTATTTATTATGGTATTTTCAAATTACAAGATGATATTCTTATCAGATTGATGTCCTTAATTTTCGGTCACATCGGTACGAATATAATTTGTTGCTGTCAATCTTGATCTTACTTGCTTTCTTTATAAAGACAAAAGACAAAGGGGAAAAATCTTACTATTAATGAAGCATCCCATTTTCCGCAACAGAAATAAATCGCTTTCGTCTGTGAGGGGGGCTTTCTTTATTATTGGAAATTCTTACTATTAATGAAGCGTTCCATTTTCCGCAACAGAAATAAATCGCTTTGATCTGTGGGTGGGACTTTCTTTATTATTGGTTGTTACTGCATAAGCAATTGAATTATTGGAGAAGGGTCTCTCCCCTGCTCAAAAAAAAGCAGAAAACTTAAAAAGTCAGCTTAATCATGGTTTAATGTATATTCCATTGATTCCCTTTTCAACCAAACGATCGATGCTTCGTTCTCCAAGCTCGTTTAAGATTCTTTACTACAGAAAGCTTGGGTGTTCTCAAATTTACACAACCTCCAAATTAAGAATATTTTTGATATTTATTCGTATTCTTTTGCAGCAATGCAGATGGCTTCTAAGAAACAATAGATGTTGAAAGTCCATTTATTATTCCTATGTTAGAATTTCATCTTGAGGACTGGTATGGATAAGATCGGATTTTACCATGGTATTTTTAAAACTACAAGATTATATATACTCTCATCAAATTGATGTCCTTAATTTTCTAGAAGAAATTTTTACTGACAATCTTTTTGCAACAGACTTTAGTAAATATGTCAAATACAAACCCCTGGTTTTTGGAGAGAACTGCCTTTTGTAAAAGATAAACAAGTGTCCACTAAGATGTCCACTTTTTTTCTAAAATGAGTACCATTACTGCCACTAATTAAATTAAATTTCATCGAAATAACGAAAACAGCTGTCTATGCTATGCTATAACTTGCTTCGGTTATCTTCACTTAAATCGATTCAAACTTGCCCTCCACTGAGTTTCATAGAAATTGACGTGAAAACAATATTTGTTCTAAAAGTAGTATCATCCGTTTTTAAAGAGTCTACCGCCCTCTTCACAACGTGACCCTGCATGCCGAGAGAAAGAAAAATCTTAACAGCAAGAAATTAGGACACTTTTAACATATACAGGGGGTAAAAAATTGGATAAAATTGCACTAAAAATTAATTGCACTACAATAGAAATAGTATGTCAACATAATAACTTTATCTCCGTCGGATCGGGTGATTATAATTATCTTAATCTGTAGGATTGAAAATTATTTAATTCAAACCAATTATAGAAGATATCAATCAAATCAGTATAAAAAGGGCATCATTTACGAAGAGATTGACACATAACAAGAACGAAGGTTCGAGAAAAGATTTAAGAAGAACTTCAGTGAGCACCAGGTAAGACGACTTTTTTTATACGCTTTGTACTTTTCCGGAGGAGGCACTCGATTTCAAAATGGCGGTATGTGCGGCCAAAATTTGAACTCTTACAGTGCAGTATATAATTTGCCGAAAAGCCTACCCTAGGAGAGCAGTTTTCGAGCATTTTCCCCCAGTTTTAAGAATTTCTAAATTTATTCAAAGCCTTGAAAACCCTACCTTTAAGGACTGCACATACCGTAGGTCAGAATATGAGTCCCCCAGAGCACTTTTTGAAATCTACCTACTGGAATATATGTAAACACACTGGGCGTGGTAATGCATTTGAAAGTGACCCATTGGGTTAAAAAGTCCCTTAGATCGCGGAATATTGTCTGCAATTCGACCTTGCTGTAGTCATCATTGAGTCAAGAATTATTGAACGCTTTTCAAGATTTTAGTTGAGAAATATTATTTCGAATTACATCCCGGGAGGGGGGGGGGGTTGATCTCAAAACTACCGTATATTTGGACAAATCGGTTCCTTACAGTGCATTTTTTGACCATTTCCCCCCTTATTTTAGCAAAGATTTTCAAAATTTTCTCAAATTTCCTACCCTTGCAGTACACCTGGCTTTTGTCAGAACCTCGAAATGTACCCTTAAGGGCCTCGCGTCTGGTAGGTCACTTAAGTTACCAAAATTTACGTTTTCACCTTTAACATACATTTTATGCTTTTTTTCCAGCAACAGTTCACGATGAGTTCGTTTTGCTTATTATTCTCACTACTGACTCTTACATCTTCGATGGCTCAAGAGGTTTTCAACGATAAAACAGTTTGCGGGAAATCCAAATTGGATGTGAACAAAATTGTAGGTGGAGAGGACGCAAAACCCGGTGAAATCCCATGGCAAGTTGGAATACGGCCTATAGGAGGCACGGGCAAACCGTTTTGCGGAGGAACATTGATTAGCAATAGTTGGGTTGTAACGGCAGCACATTGCAAGGCGAATAATATAGAGGTGGTTCTTGGTGCATATGATTTTTCGAAGAGTGCTGAAGGTAATTAAATTACCATCTAAATAAAGTACTTCCTGTATCGGATACAAAGTTCTCAAAAATTTCTATGGAGAGTGTTGCTTTTTGAACCAACAAGGAAAAAATTGTAATTTGTCCGAGTCTGTTTGGACGAGGATCAAATTATATTGTTTTTTTCATTTAAACCATCGTTTCCACGTCACCAGATTCACTAAACTATTCAGTTTTGCCAGGGGTTACATATTGGGGCAAGTGTGGTCACATATTAGGCATTTTCCTGGTGGTCACATATTAGGGCAAAGGTGTTTACATATTGGGGCAGGTTTCACATATTAGGAAAGGTCTCACATATTAGGACAAGCGGGTCACATATTAGGGCAAGGGTCGCACATATTAGGGCTGTACACCTCGCTTATTCAAAACGTAAAATAGTCATTATTAAGTCAATAAATGATTTTGGCAGTTAAGATAAGTTGCCTGCCAGAAACGGCAGGCATTTTTAAGGCAAAGGATGGTAACCAGGAATAGTAAAATGCCTTTGAGAATTGAAATTAGATGTACGAAACAGAGGGATACATAATTAAATATGTAAACATGCGAAATCATCTCTTAACTTATACCTTTCCAACCAACCTAACGACGTGTCATCAAAAAGAGATAAAGAAAAATGTTCTTTATTTATCCTTGTAGAAACAAGGAAAGTAGTCGGTGTTGTAAGCTTCTTTACTCATCCAAGCTACAACAGCGCCACCAGTTACGACAATGATATTGCATTGATTAAACTGGCTGAACCGGTCGCATACAATTTTAACATTGGACCAGCATGTTTATTAGAAGAAAATGCACCAGCAGCTGGAACGGATGTTGTTGTTTCTGGTTGGGGATCCAAAAAGGAAGGTGGATCTCAATCAGACATTCTTCAGAAAGTTAATGTAAGTTTGTATTTTTTTCTCATTTTATGCCCAAACAATGATAACTTGATATTTTTCCAAGAAATTATGATTATGAACTAAGTTTTTTGGATTTTCGTTTACTCATTGGCCAAATATGACCAAAACATCTACTCAAAATTTTGGCGTCTTTTTTGCTTTCAAGGTAAAAGTCTCTCCAAAAGAAAACCTAGAGGCTTCTTCCCATCCTTTAACGAAAAGGTTTCTCATTTAGAAACTTAGATGGAAAAAAAAAGGTCGGTCAAATCAGACCAAAGATAGGACCACATTGTTGCTACTGAAAGCACATTTCATTTCTATCAACTCTAACCAAAAATTAAGATTTCAAGTTGAAAGTAGGGGTTTGTCTTCCTGCATAGCCAAAGTCGGAAATACCCAACATTGGCACTTAATGGGTTAAACGGTAGCTATGAATTTTCTTCTTAGGTCAAAATTGTTTCCGAAGTAAGTTGTAAAGACAGCTACGGCTCAACAAGTATCTCTCCAAACATGATATGTGCTAGTGAAGGCGGTAAAGATTCGTGTCAGGTAGGATATTTTAGCCCTTCTTATGGCTATCTTATCATATAATTCATCCTCCACGTATCCTCGGCTTGAATGGAACATCGAGGACCATATGGGCTTGGCGTTTTGAACATTAACAGTAGGTCTTGATAATAACAAGACTTCCCTACATTTTCTCTACAAAAAGCTGAGATTTTAAAGCATCTCCTTTGATGAAATGTATCGCTTTTTGTTTAAAATCTTGTGTAATGCACTTTTTTTTAAAGGTGGGTTTTTGCCAACTACGTAGCCACTTTCGTAGCCACGTAACCTATTCTTCCTTCTTAGCCTTTCTATAACACCCCTATGTCTGTGACTGGCCACCCCTGTACTCATACAGTCCCATTTTTTCGCCTCACCGAAAAAAATGGTCACCACATTGGAAAATTGGATGTTCTCTAGTGCGAAAACAAAGAAATATAAAGAGCCACCCATCTGAAAGTATGATGAAGTAACGAGACCCCCTTTAGTAAAACATTCCGCCAGTTTTCCCAACCCAGCTAGAATGATTTGACCTTCAAATTTGACAAGAATTTGTTACTTCTGCGTGGTTTTTCAGCTGAAAATGTCCGGTTTTTACTCTTGATTGGCGAAAGTTTATGCTCGCGAAAATTATTTTTTCTTTAAATTCGTGAAAGTTTGCGTCGAAAATTTTTAAAATATTCGGTCTCGCGAAAGTTTCTGCTCGCGAAAATTAGTAAGCCTAAAGTAATCAGTCTTCCGATTTGAAACCACGTCGTTCTTTAGTACAAAAGTCTCTAAAAATCACTTGAATAAAAGAGAAAAATTCTTGTCTCGATGTTTCGTTCTCCAAATTCGTTTAAGAGACTTTACTACGAACTTGGTCTCAAATTGGAAGGTCACTAACCTCCTAGGGATTGTTATTAATATGTTACTCTATCGGGCTATCAAATTATCCTTTTTATAAACAGGGTGACAGCGGTGGTCCACTTACTGTTGATAAAGGAGAGAATTGTCCGCAATATTATTTGGCTGGTGTTGTTAGTTGGGGAAGGGGATGTGCTGAGCCAGACTATCCAGGAGTATACACAAATGTAGCACAAATTGATTGGATTAAAACCACTCTTAATAGTAATAGTGGTACGTTTTCTGAACTCTTTCTTCTGTCGTTGAGCAAGTCGCCAAAGTGATACCCTATCATCTTTGCTACTCATATATTTTGTGTTCCCTTCCCCCTTGCCGGAGAGGGGGAGGGAAAACCGGGTACGGGACGTGCCGCCGGTCAGGGTACCTTTTTGAATGTGTCTTAGCTAGATCAGTGTTTCCCCGGGTTCTTTTCAAGCACTACTCTAAGGACCTGAATAAACGCCCCCCCCCCGCTTATTCTTATTCGTAAATATTTTCGCCCCCCCCCCTATTTTTATTAGGACCCCCCCTAATTATTTTACCGTTTTCAATCAAGGTGTAAATCAGGTTTTATCGAATTGTCGAATGTTTTTTCAAAAAAAATTGTTCAAAAGAATGTTTTTGTAGGCAACAACATATTGTGCAAGAAAACAATTATAGTGTAGACCATGTTTTACACATTTTCTAATTTTCTACACCTCCATTTCGCTACACTCTAAGATATTCTTTTTCACTGTTTTCGGACCCCCCTCCATCTATTATATTTTACAGAAATTTCGGACCCCCCTCTTTTATTAGGACCCCCCTATTAT
Organism: Tiaropsis multicirrata; assembly: GCA_032270745.1. NCBI lineage: Eukaryota > Metazoa > Cnidaria > Hydrozoa > Leptothecata > Tiaropsidae > Tiaropsis > Tiaropsis multicirrata. The sequence goes on from JAUJPO010075962.1 coordinate 7,253, forward strand.
TCGGGACCTTAGAGTAGCTTATTTTGATGTTTCATAACCATATCGGAAAATAAGAACATTTTATTCATTGGTACAGTACAAAACGACATCGGAGGAACAAAACCAGGGAATAGATTAAAATACCGTTTTGGAGTTTTTGCGGACATCATCCGGTCGTAGTGTAATCCGGTTACTTTACCACCGAAAATCTTTTGTGTCATTGTGCTACTTGATGTTCCAAGACGACTCTATATAAGGTCAAAGTACAAGCGAAGAAAAGAGAGTAAAATTAAGAGTATTTCCCTTGCTGCTAAAAAAGAATCGTCACAGGTTTTTAGTTCTCAGATACAAAATTTAAGCCTCAAAACCGATTGTCTTTCAGAGCTTTATATTTGTATTAGTACTATACTTTTAGGTAGGGTGGAACCTGCGAGTGTACCGGATAAAAAAATTCCGACTTATTTTTCGTCGGACAAAATTTTCGTCACTTTTGTCCGACGAAAACTTGAGTATGACGAAATTTTTGTCCAAATCTAGAATCTCGTATTAAAAACGAAAAAAGACATCAATAGGTTATGGGTTGATTCTGTTACTGAGGCTTTCAAAAATACTCAATAATTATATGAAAAAGTAGAAAATCTCTTTAGATGTTGAAGAATAATTATATGCTAATGAAATGTTTTGAAAATATTATTACTTATTTTTTTTATCCCATAAATTTTGCTTCGGGTGATATTTTTTCGTTTTGTTACATATTACGTACCAGCACAAAGCATTTAGGGAAAATTTTAGTTTGGACAAAATATTTCGTCGGCCGTAATTTTCGTCACCTCAAAAAATATTCGTCACTTTTGTCCGATAAGGTAGTCTATTTGTCTCGGATTCACGTTAAATCACATATAGTGATGTTATCGCACTAACAAGTTTTTTATTACATAATTTATTTACCTGGCCGTCATCTTCGTTTCGATACCTGAAATTAAGAAGACATGAAAAAGATAACTTTATAAATTTTTATTTAAAAAAAAGTACCAAAGACATAAATTTCTTTTCATGCAAATTTATCTCTACAACGTTAGGATTGCCCTTCCCCCTCTCCGAAATCAACATCCTCAATAGCTAGTTTAAAAATTTTATAAACAGGCGGGGCACCCAATAAGCGGGCGGGGCTGGAATTTCAACTGTTGAAAACAAAAAAATAGGGCCAAAACAAGCTATTCACAGCTTTGGAACTTTTGTCAAAAATTAATAAACGAGGGGAGGGCGTGCCGCTTCCCTTTAATACTTACATGCTTGTACTTGGTGCACGTTGTTTCAAAGAAACTGAGCGTATGGTCATCACATCTTTCAAATCACTCAAATCTGGTTTCATCTTCATCTGAAATTAAACAAAACAAAAAACTCGTCAGAAACAAATGCAAAAGGGTACTTAGACATTTTGACGGAGATGTTTATTTCCAAACAAGGAAAAGGAGCAACAGCACCACTCTCTGTCAAACTTTCTGAGTACCTTCTGTACTCTACACGTTCAGATAACACTTTGAAATTGCTATTTCTTTTATACTCTGAAGTAATCCAATCAATAAAAGCTCGTAAAGTTTTTTTCCCACCCACATCCTGAATAGAGTTATTATGAAATGTAATGTGCCAAATGCATAACAAAGATTGCTATACTACATATACACTCTACTCAAATCTATCATATCATAGGTGTGTAGTTAGTTATCTAAGTTTTAACACAACTATGGATTTTACGTATCTTTAATGTAGTATCAAAAAGTTCACCTTGAACAACTTAACAAAAATCAGCCATTGATAAAAATGTCTACATATACGTAGTTGGGACAACAAAATTTGAACTGAGTTCAATGTAGACTAGCCTAAAGTGATAGGTGTCCATGTTCTTCTAACAAACAAAATGATAACGAAAATAGACTAGTTTGTTTACAATTTTTAGTTACAAACTTTCCAAATAAACCATTTTGAATCCTCTATTTGATCATCTGATGTACAACACGAAACGCAAAACTCAAAAATGGTTTGATGGCTAAATAAAGGCAATGATGATTTTTTTGCGGAATATTTAAATACCTATTATACCACCAAGCAAATGATGCCCTTTTAAAGTTTATCTGTCATCCATATATTATTTTGACGTTAAAATAATATTATATAGCCGAACGTTAAAGACGTATTGGGTTAACCTATAACGCGTTTCGTTCTGAATTTTAAGAATTAAAATCCTCATCATTGGATGAATTCTCCGTAGAAAAGCCAATGACATAGCAGAGTTTATTTAGTTAATATACCTGCGAGTGAAGTTGTGCAGGCATTTTGTAAGGATCATGTGTTCCATGCAAAGCCAATGCACTTTCCAATAACTCGTCCCTTACATTTGCATATTTGTTTTCTAAAATAAATAAAGATTGAGAAAGCCTTATCAAAAAAAAGAGAGCATCGATTATCAAAAGATTCAAGGGGACAGGAAAACAAGAGCAATTTATAATCTCCAAAAAGTGTCCATGCCGGAATACAGCGCTACTGCGCGACCTTTCCGTTCAATCATACAATAATTCAAAAAAATTGATATCGAGTAAACTAAAACGTTTACTGCGAAAAAAGGAATGCACTACTGTGCTCTTTATGTAAACCCAACTAAGAATGAAAAAACATTTTTGAGTGAGGAAATCCTGAGTGGCGGCATTTTCTTTTTTTTTTACGATCTTGAAGAAAAAAAATGTTTCCATTATCGAAATTTAACGATTTATAAAACTAAAATAGTGCCCGAAGATATCCGTAATCTTGGGCAACAATTCTTGACAAAAAATCAGTAGCGAAAATAAATCACTTAATATTTTCTCCAAAGATAGTCGTTCCATAATAATCGAAAGACTGCCCAAAGGTTCTATTATCCACAATAACTGATGCTCTTTTGTTTTTACGAATTGTGCCAGGGGAACTCATATGTGGCCCTTAAAGGGTAGGTTTTTTTTGAAAATTTTAAATGCACTGTAACGGCATCTTTTCCGCAAATTTTTCACTGCACTGTATAAGGGTCTTTTTGACCAACCATAACGTCGTTAAGAAATCGAGTGATGCCACCCCTGGGAATTGTCCCATCATATTCATTTACCCAGGACGCTGTCAAGATTTGTGCAAATTGAAAAAGAAAAGGAAGAAAAGATCTACCTTTGTTAACGCTTATTGCTCTGATATACAATTTCAAGAGGTCGCTCAAAGTTTTCACCGCCTAAAATGAAAGTTTGCAAAACATATGAAGAACATATAGATTCATTTTCATCATAATAAATAAATTAATATTATTAAAGACAAAAAGAGTCAGGGAAAGAGGGGGAAATGACATGAGAAGAAAATGAGATTTTATTTCGCTTGTTGTATCTTTAATCTCTATTACGAGAAACCAAAAAGATACAGAATGAATTATTCATCAGCAGGATCTTTTCAGCAGGATTTTGCAACACGTGACCCGTGACCAAAAGTGATAAAGATCATTCGCTGAATGCCATATCGCAAGCAAGTTAATTTATTTTCTCTGCAAAACCTCATAGTGATAGTGTAAATTTTTTTTATATCTTTGGATCATCTTACCTGTGACCAAACGTGATCAAAACATTCACTGAGCGCCATATCGCGAGCGAGCGCTTGTGGTGTGATTGGTGGGATGGCTCTTCGCTTCATTTTCATGTCTTTACAACTGTCTCTTGAAGTTTCGCTGAAGAAAAAAAAGAGGAAAACGTTTTCGTTGTTAATCAGTGATTTTTTATTAGAACAATTTTATAAGAACATCGAGCCTCAGATTTGGTGGTAGATCCTGGTGAAAAATAAAGGGGGTCAAATAAAGGTCAATTTGAGGTTTACGTTTGAAACTCAGATATGGTTAGGTTGAATAAATTTCCTTTCTGTAGATATATGTATCTTTTTATGAGGTTTACTATA
>JAUJPO010075973.1:0-11187 GCA_032270745.1 Tiaropsis multicirrata
CCCACCCCCCCCCCCCCCCCCCTAATATCAATGTTGGGTCTAAATGCCACCAGACCCAAAAAGTCCTCACATCAACACTGATATTGGGCTTTTCCTGAAAAATTATGTATCCCCCCTGTTGAGGATATAGGATATCCAGGGGGGTCCGAAATTTTCAATATCCTAGAATATCCAGGGGGGTAAGAATTTAAGGACCAAGGATATCCAGGGAGGTTCAAAATTTTCGGCACGGATATCCAGGGGGGGGTTGGTGCTAAGAAAAATCGACATCCTCAACAGTGGGAAAAGCCCATTAGAGGGAAAGAGGGATTTTCCAAGAAATAGCCACAATTTTTGTCACCAATTGTAGACTGGGGTAAAAAAACTATTAGGCAAGAAAATTTACTTTTTCCATCACTGGTTCGTCTTCAGCAGCAATCGTTTCATTGACAGTTTTTGGTACCATAGATTTGGCAATACCTTTTACGATGACGTCATCTATGATGATTGGGCGGTGCTCTATAGTGAAACCAAACTCCCGCTTATACCTTTAGGAAAAAGAGAAATGGTTGAAATTGGTTAGGTTATAAGTGGACGATTTTCCATAGCTTTATAGCGTTTCTATATTTTCTAAAGTTATACAGCTTTGTATACAAACTCGTTTGAAACTCTTATAATTACTGGCAATGGATGGATATCAATGTTTGGCAGAGATGAACAGAAGAAAAAAAGAAGGTAGGTAAGTCGGTATAATTACTGGTTAAATCTATTATAACTTTGGATGTAACTTTGTTTCACTTTCGATTCATAAGCAGATTACTATTAAACCCATAATGATTCAATTTCATGAAAGTACAAACAAACCTTTCCAAGAATGCAGTTTCAAAGTCACCATACTTGCAGCCAACTTTGTTATCAGCCTAACAAAAAACTTTTTATTTTATAGCATAAATAAATATCTTATTTATAATAATCATATGGAAGAAGATCAATAGTTATGAGAAACTTCTTTGGAGTGTTTGCGCTTCTTGAAATACTGAAATACTTTTTTATATGCTTAATGTTTTGAAAAAAATCGAATGTGCGTGAATGTAATTAAATTCGAAGGTGTAATCAATTAAGTAATAAACACTCTTTCGAGTTTCATTATCAAAAGATAACGATATAAAATGACATACCATATTTGGTGATTTGCAGACATGGAATAACGGAAAAAGTGAAAAAAAAGATAGGAAAGAGCTTACCGTTTGAGAAAACGAAAGTGATACACAAAAACAAACAAACAAAAAGACAAACGTACAAACAAACAGACAGACTACGGTCATTAATATAGAGAAGTAAGCTGTTAAATACCGAAAGATCTTGACCAGAAACCAAAATGGCAACACTAGTTCCTTGGTATTTCATATTCAACTTGACTTCAGTGGAACATGTTGATCTGTAAAAAAAAAGCAAGATACTTTAATACTTTTAAAGAGAGAACGAGGGGTGCCCAACAATGCATGTTTTGTTCATTATAATCTGATAACCTGTGTAGTTTTGTCATATCCATTACCCAATCTTTTCTGCGGAATTATTCAATTAATTCAGATACTAGATGTTTCCCAATAGTTTCATTGTCAAAAATTCAAATCTACATAGTGGCAAACGCCCATCAACGAACTTCGGAGGGGCAATTAACTCTCGTTTCCATGACAAAGTAATTAATAGAAAGGAGCTTTCAGAAAGGGGAGAATATTGTGCGGAAAGCTTCTTTGAAGTCAATTACGATGACAAAGGCATAAAAGGGACCCGACATTCTTTGTTCACACCTAAAAAATCTAAATATGATGACAAATTACTCTAGATTAGAAAGAGACATCTATAAAAGATTAGGTATATCTATAGAAGATAACGTTGAAGGTCTTTAGGACGTTTACGTCAAAAATTGGAGAACCTTATAATCATCTTGTTAGAATTTATATTTGCAACACTCAGATTCTGCATTATTGAATTGAATTATTCACTGATGAAAGAATCTTCTCAGTTACCTAGCAAATCCTTGCCCAACAAGATCATTGATGCATCTTTCAGCCAAAATTTCTATTCGATCTTCAAGCGATGGGAAATTCTCTGTAAAAATAAAAAATCATATAAAAATATATCGTTTGAAAAAGTGAAATTCAAGGTTGATTATCAATATTGGACTGAGCTTTTGAGCACAATTTCTAAGTTATTGACAGGATAAAACAGTCAAAATTTGTGAACATTATATTATTCCAGTACATTTTCTATCTGCGGTCTTTTCTACAGTAGGTTTGATTCAGCTTTGAAAGGGTTTGCAGATAAAAATGACTAAACAGTTCTTTAAAGAATTAAAAAATAATCTTCAGATGAGATGAAAAACAAGTACCTTTTGAATAATTGAAACCAGCAGATTCTTGCATCTCACATGTTACATCTGCAAGTGCCATTCCGTAAGCTGATAAAATGCCAGAATACCTATAAAATAATGATTTCCAAATTTTTAATGCAGTAGCAATTATAATCCATAACAAATCCATGGGAAATTTGAGAACTAAAAACCATGCTCTCTTAAAGGTAGAAAGTTAGTGTTATGGATTTCATCATTACGATTACGCCTTTTTTTTCAAGCCAAGTATTCTTTTTAAAGAATTGTAAATTGTAAAATTATCATTTATAACAATTTTTACTATAACAGCATCAATAAAATGGAAGAGTAAAACAATTCTGAGCTCAACATTCTTTTTGGACTGTATACATACTTGTGGATGTAAATCTTGGACATTCCCAAGGCTTTGGCAATTGCACATGCATGTTGGCCACCAGCACCACCAAAACAGGCAAGAATGTGTTTGGAAGTGTCGTAGCCTCTTGCTTCTGTTAAAACACGGATGGGTTTGCACATCGCTTCATTTGCAATGTCAATGAAACCCATTGCAACTTCTTCAATACTCTTTGAATGACTGGCATCAAAGTTGTGAATCTAAAATTCAATCATAAGAAAACAAGTTGTTAAGTTACGCGAAAGAAATCTTTAAGATTTTAGACGTTTTTTCTTCTTGCTCAACTTTAATCTGACTATGAGGTATTATGAGGTATGAGCAAGTCAAAATATTTCCCAATCAATAAAATTGAGATATTTTGTCCAGGGAAGACCAAACTCCCACTGCAGTACTAAATTATGCATAAATAAGAAATCAAAGAAAAAAATACTCAGAACCATATTAAAATATATACTGAAGATTTACTAAAGGTGTTGAAAAAGATTCATAAGGCTTTATCTAGAATTAGAGATAACTGTTTTCAGGAAGGCTTCTTCTGATTAATAATAAATTGTGTGTAAAATTAAAACTCACTTCTTTTGCTAAATTTTGGAAGGCAGCGTAAGATCCTTCTTTATCAAGAGGTTGATCTTGTGTTGGGCCAAAAATATGTGGAAAAAATCTGTAAAAGGTTTAAAAAGAAACATCTGTCGGTTAACCATAAAGTTTCCAAATCATTATTAAAAACAGAAGCATTTATCCTAATATTGATAAAACTCTGAAAAAATCTTCTAATAAAAACTCAAAGCTTGCAAGAAATTATGTTCCTTGTGAGGAAAATTAAAAGGCAAAATGGAAGGAAAAGGTACACACTCAGGTAAAATTCTGCCCAAAACCAAATTTGCATCTGTAACAGCCAAATAACCATCTAGAAAAGAAAAATAACTAATCATACTTTAATAACTTCATAGTTAATAATTAAACAAATTCCAATCAATAAAAATGATCAAGAGTAAAATGAGAAAAAGAAAAAGCTTTTAAAATGAGACTTTTCCACTTTTTTTTCCACACCCTCGTATTCACTTCGACTTGCAGCCCTAATCCTAAATGGAATTGATAGTAATCTCTATCTTTATAGTTAACGACTGGCTCGCTAAATCGATAAACTTCAATAGGATATAATTTTTGTTATTCAATTTGGCATGTTAGCACAACAAAGTCTTCATGAGATTTTAAAGAAATACGTCATAGCTATTAGTTTTGGACACCATTTTGAATTTTTTATTACATCATTCAGAAGCTTTTTCAATGTACTATCAGACCATATATATAATTTTGATCAAAACAAACAGATAAACAATCCAGAAAGAATTTACGTTAGATAGTCAAAAGACCTATGTCTACCCTTAACACAACAAACGAATTGGTAGTCTTTTTTAAGCAACAGCATTATATACTTACTTTTTCTATAGCAGACTGGTCCAGGGTGTGCTCTAGCAGATTCAGGGCCAACATCATATCTCCCACATCGAAAAAATAGCCTTGATCCACCACCAGCAGCAACTGTGTTGATATCAAGCTAAATGTACAGTAGTTGATTTATTTTGAGTATAATATGAAAACTCATAATGAGAAATTGGTTTGTTGGGACAAATTAATATAAAACAGGTCATCAAAAAAGGAGTTTTTACAAACCAGACACATAATAATTATGTTGATATCTATTGATATAGGTCTACCTGTGGAGCTTGAATGCAAACTCCAGCAGTCGTGTTTTCTAGAATCTCTTCATAACTTCCAGCATAGCGTGATACGTCTGTTGATGTTCCTATTAAATAAATTGATTGTTTTGGAAAAAAATTTAACAAAGATTTTTGTTGATGTGTATAGTTTATTAGAGATTAGTTACTAGAAAAACATTTGAAACAAATTTGACTTGATAAATCAATGCAACAATTTAAGAGAATTTTTATCAAATTGTTTATGTTAAGAACAAAATTGTACATCAAAATAGAAAGCTCTCTGGGCCCTTTATAAAGATAAAAAACAACAATCACCTCCCATATCGAAACCAATGACAGGAATTTTTGTTTCTTTATTGTATGTTGTCATTGCATAACCAACCTAAATATATATTTTAATGTTTGTTTCAAGTGCATTTATAAACTTTCTAAATGTTAATTTTTTTTAATTTCAAAACCTTTACTACAAATTTTTTTATCATTTACAAAAAACAGGGCAGCATTTGTTGCAAATTTTAAACAGTCTAGGTTCAGACATGGTTCAGAATCATGAGGAGCAAATAAATTAGGTGATCTAGTCCAGTAGCATTAGGTACAATCTCTTTCAGGTTTTAAATTATGTATTTTTGATGATTGTTTACTAAATTCTCATTGACATCCTCTTATTTTTTCAGAAACACAGTATGGCAAAAATATGCATTTTTCATTAATTTTTATGAGTTCATGGAACAATTTTCCTTGCAACAATAATTTACTTACAACTCCTCCAGCAGGTCCACTAAGAATTGCTCTACTTCCAATAAATCTAAAAAATAAATCATTTTTGCATGTTTAGCTCACTCAGTTTCATTGTAATAAAAATTATTATTATATTATAAAATAAAAGTATCAAATTCTCCAGGAGGCTGCTAAACACTGGAACTTTTTTTGGGACACCTGGTACAATGGACAACCATAGTTACTCACATGATTTTTGTGAACAGTTTATTTCAGCAACATTTAGGCTTATAAAGATTTAAATCTACGCATTTTTTTCCTGGATATCTTGCATGTTTTCAAAACATCATCAATTAAATAAAAATACTTTGTTGTTGCTGCTTACTTTTCCATTGACGTCAGTCCTCCATTAGATTGCATAAATAAAACAGATTTGTCCTGAAGAAAAGATTGAAAGCTCAATTAATAGGAGAAAAATAATACAATTTTGCAGCAGACCTTTGTTACGGCTTAAATTATTTGGAATTTTAAGTGAAAATTTTGCACCCCAGCACAAGTTAACACCTGGATTTTGTCCCAGTAAAACCTCTTGGTACAATTTTCTCTGTAGCCATAATTTTGGAAACATCTGAAAATGTTAAAAACATCATTCGATTATTTATACATCACATCTCGGTACAAATTTCATCCTGGCTACGTGTAAAACCACTCTTACCAGTAGATTGTTTTTAAAGCCACTGGTGAATCCTTTCAAATATTTTTTGATGTGAGGTGTCAGGTAGGCATCAGCACATGCTAAAACAAATTGAGATGAATGAGAATAATAATATAATAGGATGAGAAATGATGGCGTGGTTTTGAATGCACCACTCTAATTTTCTATGTTTGCTAAATCGTGTGACACAATTAAACAAAAAATTACCAATGAGAACAAACAAACTTTTAAATAGATTTTGATGACAAAAAAAGCATAAATTTGATGAGATTGGAACATTAAAAGTCAACATACCAGTGAAACCTCTTGGTACTATTTTCTCCATAGCCATGACTTCAGAAGAAAGTGAAACATGTGTAAAACCAAGAGATTTTGCTAATTTCCCAACAGCCTGCTCATGAGCTGAAACTCTTCAAAATTTAGTGAAGAAAGGAAGTATGTAAAAAAGTACTAGCATATGAATTAATTCAACAATACAATAATACTGACAATAATATCAAACAAAGATTATAAAGTCTAGAGTGAAAATACTTTGGACAAGTAGGCTCTGTTCTAAATAACTAGACCCTTTCGGTTCATCCTAACTTAAAGATGGTGGTGATATGAATAGAACAAAATTTAGAGACTTACATATGACTATGCATGAGAACTACAGCTAAACAATGGATTCCTTGGTCCAGTATTTTCTATCAAAAGAAAGTAAAGAAAATTATTTAAAAACTTTGGTTGGATAATCAAAATTTAACAATGGTTCCTAATACATCTCACAATAAATGTATTTTTGAGAAAGAAAATTTCTGCACATGTTTGTAATGAGTTTTAAATTTCACATACAGCAACATTGAATAGACACTGTTTACCTTTAAGTCTGTTTTCAACCTTTCAACATCAATTTCTTTCCAAACTTCTAAGACCTATGGAAATTAAAAAAATATTTGTAAAATAATTTCTTAACATTTAGTTCAACTTTGATATTAATGAATTAAAATTATTTTACAAATCATAATGTCTGTAAACAACATCCCAAAAAGTCTGTGTGTTATATATTGTTGTACTCATAGTGAGTTTTTATATGATGCATAGTGTAGTCTTTTTCATTATCAAAAGAAAATCTTCGTAGAATAATTTAATTAGAAGTTACCTGCTTTCCATTTTCACTTGACAAAGTTTTACTTTCAGTTCTGGATAAGCTACCAGTTTGCTGAGGAACTAACCGTTCTGAAACTTCAACAACATCCTCATATAGAACATCAGGAGTGGTAATTTTCTAAACAACAAAAATTATGATAAGTTCTATTTCTTGTATGGTCCACAAACTAGTTATCTTCATTGGTGATATGCAAACATCTGTTGAACATTATTACTATAATTAATAATAAAAAATACAATTATAAATAGTAATTTTATTTTAACGTGATTGTAAAATTCATACCAAATATGCATATGTTTATCTTGTAACATACATACCAAATCAAAGATTTGTGGCCTTGCTTGATTTCCAATGTAAAGAAGATCTTTGAAACCCTCTGTAATAACTAGGGCCATTCTTTGACCATTCCGTTCCAAGAGAGCATTGGTTGCAACAGTTGTGCCCATACGGATGTACTCTATGTGGTCTGTTGGAATAGAGGAGCCTTGAAGTATCGACAATCCTGTTTTCTAAAGAAAAATAAATTAATTTCTTAGTTTATCATGACAATGATTCCAGATGAACTATTATTTTACATTGGCAGAACTATGCCTTCATGTTACTCAAATGTACTGTGTTCATTTTACTGGACATTCATTACATCAACTTTCTTGAAAACAAGTTATTGTCAACAACTTAAAAGAGTTATGAACTAATCTTTACCTTCTCAAGGATTCTTCGAATGGCTTCAGTAGGGGCATCAGGGTATGCAGGATCCTCAGACAAAAGTTTTAAAACTTCAATTTCACCATTTGGGCATTCAGCATATAGATCTGTAAAAGTGCCACCACGGTCAATTGAAAAACGAAACATTTTTTCCTGTAAAAATAATAAAATATTCTAAATTAAACTTGAAAACTAATTTTATATCACCCAGTTTATTTAAAACTTTATTGCAAAATTTTGATTTTATTGTCAATGTCCTAAATTATGTCAAATAACTTCGCAAAAATTTGTAACTTTTCCAATTTCCAACTTCACAGTATAATAGTTATAAGGGGAGACAAATTTAATTATTGTTGTTATGCAGTAGAACCTTGTTATCTCAATGATATAACACTGTTGCTTTGCAGAACATATAATTTCAAAAATGTTGATACCAATCCGGAATTGTGCCAAATCACACAATACACAACAACGTAACAAACAAACGGAATGGGGATTTTTAAACCTAATTTAAAAAGTTGTGTACCTAATAGTCGAACGTGCGCAACGCACTGGGCTCAACTTCAGTATTTTCCAATTATTTGAAGGCCCAATTGTAACATTTCAAATATTTTGTATCAGGTAGCAAAGATTTACTTTTGGGCAGACTGGAGGGAACCAAAGAAAATGAAAGTAGTTTATAAACAGTAAAGTAATCTTTTTTATTATATTACTTATATCACATGTGATAGTACAGTAACACAAATTTTCATCTTAATGGGACTATTAAAACTCAAGTTGTTTAAATAAATGGGTCAAAGTTTCCCTGTCTTCATACTTCCAACAGCAGATCACTGTGAGAACAACAAATTAAATTTGTCTTGCCTTTCATAGAAAGAATAAAATCAGTTTGTCATACTTTTGTGTCCTTTTCAAGGGCAACACTGAGATATGTAGGAACCTCATCAGTTACAAATGAAGCAACTGTCGATTTGTCAGGTCGCGAATGGTTAATTTGCCTGGAAAACAAAATCAAATATGCATATCAAATATGAGAAAACTGGAGAAAAAACACAGGAAAACTGAGAAATCCAAAAAAAAAAAACAGACCATAAAAACACAGAACTCAGAACTATAGCTGATGATGTAACAATCAGTAAATACATTTCTTAATGGGCTATGCAAATAATTAAAAGAATTACTACTTTGACTGTTTGCAAATAAAAAAGGCAAAGAAATTTTACCATGAACTAATTTGTCGGTCTTCAACAGAACCTAAATAATCAACAGAATTACTACTTTGACTGTTTCAAATAAAGGCAAAGAAATTTTACCATGAACTTATTTGTCGGTCTTCAACAGAACCTGATAAGAAATAGCATCCATCGTCATCATCTGAAGTTTTGGTGGCAGAACGATATCCAGAGAACCGTAAAATGGACACAGGAGATGCATGCCCATCAAATTTCTAATTAAGTAAAAAAAAAAACATTATTGGCAATTGGGACTTACTTTTTAACAGTAAGTATCAAGTGCAGAGTAAAATGTTCTGAACCAATGATTAATTGAAATATTGTTGAAAAACTAAAACCAATCAGTGATTGAAAAAAACTTTTTACCATGAGTTCTTTTTTTGTTTTTAGATCCCATAATTTTATCACCATCCCAGCTGACAATAGATTATTTCCACTTGGGGTAACTGCAACTCGATTAATAGCACTTTTTCCAGCTTTCCATTTACTAAAAGAAAAAACGATTTTCTTACTGACCAATTGAACCATATTATCATGTCTCACCTAACAGTATCATTTTTAATTAACGTCTGAAGCGTTTATTGATTATTTTAGATTTAAGGGGCATTTAAAAAAGAGAGCTGAAAAAAGTACACTTTTTTGGAGGTCAATGAAATAAATCAAGGGTACAAAATTTAGCAGGCCACACTTGGGAATTGGTGTTGTTTTAAGGGACATTTATCATTTATTATTTGAGAGGCGTGTTTGTTTAAAGTTATGACATTTATTTGAACTGTTCATACCTAACCATGTCTTTCCTGTTCACATTCCATTCCAATATGTGTTTGTCATCAGAGCAACTGTAGAAATTATTATTTGAATGATTATAATCAACACAATTGACCTTTTTAGAATGACCATCACTCTAAATAAATAAAATAATTTGAATCATTTTTCATCCTCTTCACTTCAGACAACCTTAGATCATGTTTTGAAAACTTAGACAATTTTGGCAAAATTTTAAGGGCAAAAAATTGAAAATCTCACAAAGAAAATCTGTTTGGAGTAGTTTCTAATATTGACATTGTGGTTATTAAAAAAGTGCTGAATTGCAGTTTTTTAAACAAAAAAGTACCTGAATTCAGTACTTGTGAATACTTACATAAGTCTGTTCAAGTTGATCGGAAGCACTATTATAAGCTATAACATCACCATTTCTGTATCCAATTAATAAGCTTGATAGGTGCTCCCTTTTTGCTTTTTCTTTCTTTCTCTTTCTCCCATCCTAGAATAAAAATTTTTGGAAAAGAATGATCAATACCTTGATATAGCTTGTGTTAAACTCCTGTTTCTCCAATTGGTTTGATTGTTTTTTATTAGAACAACACAGCAATCAAATACCGATTGAATGTACATTTTTCTTAAGTTCAGTTGATTTCATCAAATTTCAAATAATTGATTGTCACAATTGAGATTAGATCTATCTATTTGGTTAAGTTACAGGAGGCTATATAGCCCATTCTCGCAACTATGTTAATAATAATTAAGCGTCCTGTCAGCAGCCTTTGACTGGCTACCCAATTCCCCTCACATAGCTAGTTCTGGGCGAAGGTTCATTTACTTGCCAAGTGACAAGCCGCAAGTAGGAATCGAACCTACATCTCCTGTATAGGGGTCAAGGTCAATGACCACAGCACCTTTGCCTGGTTTTAACTACCTTATCAGACAAAACAATGTCGGACTAATTTTTCGTCGAACATAATTTTCGTCACTTTTGTCCAAAAAAAAAGCAAATTTTAGCCTAAAAAAACTTTTTTTTTTGACTTTTTTTCGTAGGACAAAATTTTCATCACCTCCAAAAATATTTTTTCACTTTTGTCTGATAAGGTAGCCTGAAACTCTTGTTTACTGTCAAATGCACACATGTTTTGAGGTTGCAGCATATAATTTCATATCGCTTACAAAATAGTTGATAATTTTCTCTTTTTTTACAAAAATTTCTAGTTAAGTTACCAAATGCTATGACAAACAACTTTTTTCTTGTGTAAACACGCACTATTAGCTCCTCCAAATTTACCGAAAACGGTTACGATAGTCAACAACTGAAAGAGATCGTTCGTTCTTTCGAAGAAAAACGATCAACCAATCGTACTCCTGTTGCAGACAACGACGAGCCGAGCAAAATCATCACACTACCATGGAT
>JAUJPO010075984.1:0-11187 GCA_032270745.1 Tiaropsis multicirrata
ACTCGAACACCCAAGGGGAATCGAAAATCGTTCGAGTTATGGAGAGTTCGAGTAGTAGAGAGTTTGGAATTTTTGCAGATTTTTTGTCTAATTCATGAGTTGATGGAAATGAAATATTTGATAAAATATCTACTTTTTGGGTTCATAAGAAGGTCAAAAACATATATATTTTAGCATCAACAATTTATTCACTGAGGAAAAAATCAGTAATTACAGCTTGTTTACTATTATTATCAATATCTTGTTTAATGTTATTATTCAAGTCCTTCAAGGTCGGAGAAAAGGATAAAATTCGAGTTATAGAGAGAAAATACTCCAAGGTACTAAGAAAATCGTTCGAGTTAAGGGAAGATTCGAGTTATAGAGGTTCGAGTTATGGAGAGTCTACTGTATAATAAATAGTAGAAAACAATGCGTTTAACTTTTGTATACATTTTTCATTTATTGAATTAATAATTCTTAATTAATTTTTCTTTAGATAAAAGGAAGATGATGCATGAGCGTGTCATTAAACTTTGAAGGGTCATAACTTTTTTTGGGTGAACCAAATTACTGAAACTTTCAGGAAAGCTATATGATTTATAAAACATACCAGTTCTATTACTTTATTTCGTATCTTAATTTGTAATTTTCCACTGACTTAATTATTGTACAATCTCGGTAAAAAAAGGTCACTTATTGCTATCATATGCCAAGAGATCACTTTCAAAAGCTTTGAGTGAGGCTAAGAGGGCAGTTATGCTGTGTTTTGGTAATTTTCTGTTATTTTCAAAAAGCCTACAAGCACCTTATTACCGAGGTTGTACATTGTTAATTATTTTCGAGCTTACTTTCCAATTAAAATTTCACAAACGTTGCACACAAGTCCATGAAGTGTGATTTCATACATTTACGCCTCTGGGCTACTCGTCAGCGCAGGAAGCATATTTTACTTTGTTAATCCATCTATACCCTCTAGGCTATTTTGGCTGACCTTCCAGCCTCGGCTGGTTTATTTGAGATTCAATGGATAAAATTTCCATTTTGTCGCTTCAAAAAATAAAAGCTTTAAAAAATGCATTCTTTCTTGTTTTGAGAACAATGAAATTAAAGATTTGTCACATTCCTTCTTGAGGAAAGGTTCTTTGTACTAATAGGGGTAATATGGCATACTTTGCAAGCATTGAAGATTTTTATCGGTTTACTGGTTCTATCACCAGATATTAAATATTATATTATATCTATATATTAATAGGGGATTAATAGCCGTATTTTGAAATCTGTTCGTTTCATTTTATAACCAGGTAGGTCCATCACAAAGTATCACTTGTTTCCTATTTCTTTTCCCTTTGATTACTGTTATCGTTATTTTGAATGCAGCTTTTTTCTGTCTGAATTTTAGCGCCATTTTTAATTATTATAATCCAAAAAAGTCATAACTTTTCAATCAAAACACCTAGACTTTGTTACTTTGATTTTGACCTCGTTTTCCTTTTTTTCTTAGTTTAGATACTGTGGCGAGATTAATTGTATTACACTTTTCATCAACAATTTTAACATGCATGGAAAATGAATGCAGAGATTTTTATTAATATTGAAGCTAGTTTCTTTTACATTTTATTATACTGAATGTAAGCGATTCAAGCTACTTTAGATTTTACACAACTTCGTCACTTTTGTCTCGACTTTACTCGCCAATATTCCTTGAGACATTTGGAATTCAAAGGCATAGACTCAAAGCTCAGGCCCTCTGTGTTTTGATAGGAAATTTTCCTATCAATAATAACTAAGTGAAATTTTTTACGTCGTATTGTTTTGAATTATTCTAGAATGCAGTGCTTTTCACAATTCTTGCAGTCACGTTGACGGTGAAAAAGTAGCTAGTAGTTGCAGGAGGTTCCTCATCTTATTCAGAAGTTTTTATCTAGAGAGAGAAGGTATTATAAGTTGTTTGTTGCTTTATTGAAGAAGGTTTGTTTGTTGATAACTTCTTATTCTTCTTATTCATCTTCGTGGTAAATAAAGCGTGGTTTCCACCGGGCGATAGTGGGCGATAGCAGGCGATAAGAAGCGCTAAGTTCTCAAAAATGAAGGCGATAATAGGTGATAGAAGGCGATGAAAATATGAAGAAACAGGTGATAATACAAAATCTTATTAGAAAATTGTTTTGAAGAAACTTGGAACTTTCCTCATTGTATCGGGCCCTTGGATGGAAAACACGTCCAGATGGAATGTCCAAAAATGACAGGCACATACTATTACAACTATAAATTAGAGTCAATTGAACAAGAGGCATTGGGAATCCTAGAACCATCAAAATACAATATTTCTTGGTCGGAGATGAAATATTCCCACTGAAAACATGGCTAATGCGACCTTATCCTGGAAAACTGACCAAAGAGCAGCGCATCTTTAATCATCGTTTATCACGTGCACGTAGAACTATCGAAAATGCGTTTGGTATTTTGTCAGCACGATGGAGAATACTTTGTTCACCAATAAAAGCTAAAGTTGAGAATGTTGAGAATTATATCTGAGCCTTCATAATTATATACGCCTTACAGATGATGCTTCATATTGCCCTAACGAATTCATAGACTCTTTCTAATGATAGTACAGGGAGATTGAAAGAAAGCGAATGGAGGAGAATGCAGTGCGAAAGTAGAGGTTATAAAACTTAAGCACTTTGCATCCTCCTTCTGTGGCACGTTCTTGTCTTTTGATTCCTTTTTGGATTGTCGTATAGGCAAGAATAACCCCGAACTGTTTCACTAAGCTCTTCATATTCTTGGATAGAAAGTTTTATTGACATGATTCTCTACGTATAACACAGAAAAATAAAATAACATAAAAAACTTGGAGAATCTATGTTCAAAAAAATGTCGGCTCTCTTTTATGTTAGGCGATAACAAGCGATAAATATGAAAAAGTTTTCATATTTTGATTTTGGCGATAGTAGGCGATAGAAAGCGATAGTAGGCGATAGAAAGAGCGATATTAGGCGATAGAAAGCGATATTAGGCGATAGAAAGCGATATTAGACGATAGAAGTTGTCGCCACGTTTCCACCAAAACTTAAACACACCTGTTTATTACTATCGCTTCTCATCGCCTACTATCGCCCGAACGAGAATAGTAGTATTTTGTGAAACACCCGGTATAATAGACTAAGATTGTTTATTTCATTTTATTTCAGTTATGCTGGTGGAGTTCCTGGAAGGTATGTTTCTTTAAATTGTTTGTTCTGTTATTTATTTGTTCTTGTAATATCTATTTCTGGTAAATTTAGGTGGAAATTACGTAGTAATTCAAAATTAAAATATTCACCAATTCTTTTTGTTATACAGCATTATGGATGATGACGACACCAGAGCTATCAGCCCTTCCAACAATCTTTTTCAACAAAAACTCGAACAACAGGTTTGTACACTACATTCTGCTATTGACCTTTACTTTTTGACCATACAGTGCAAAATAATTTTCTTTCAAATGAAAAGGTTACTGGTACTGCATTCTACCTAGTGCTTTGTTTTTCTAAGTGAAAACTCTTTTGAATCTAAAAATGGTTGTGACGAATCGTATGAGATGGCTATCAATCTAATCATGGCTTTTAATTTTGTAGAGACAACGAACAGCAGCAAAACAAAGACAAAAAAGAATGGGCTCAGGTAAGATTCGTATTTCTTTTTCGTGATATCGTTACGTGGATGAGATTTTTCTAATACATATTCTAGTAGTATATATTCTTAGCCTGGATGGAAGGCTCTGAAAGATTTTCACTTTCTTCTTTAGGTATGATGCAAGCCAACGATAACTTGAGACCACGAACAGCAGGAAGTACACGACCACGATCCGCCAATAAACAATGGCAAAGTGGAGGAGGAGAGGGTAATACCGGTAAGAACCTTTTGCGAAACATGAAAAACTTATAAATTGTACCTTTAATTATTATTACTTGTTTTGATTTTGTGTGTCAAAATGACATTTCGACTTTAATTAATAGATACTTTTTACTGTGTTGTTTTGTAGAAGGTTCAGGGGTGGTAAACAGTGGTTTTGTATCGGACGCTGTCAATTCAAAGCATGCCAACAACGAAAATACAGATGAAGACGGAATTCCGACTGAAGTAAGAAAAGTTTTTAATATAACACCCTCATTTCTTCTTTTTTCCCTTTTTCAAACAATAGAGAGATATTCATATTTAGTGCCAGTTAATTGACACGCTCTTTTTTATTCATTTAGCCTCTTTATCCATTGTTATTGTATCACTTTTGTGTTCTGCTTTATCTCTATGAACTGGCATCAATTATTGATCATTTAAGGAGGCAAAGTAACAAAAGCTTTTGGCACATTTTTACTACAATTTCTCAGGTCCTTTTTTCAAGAGATTTCCCAAAGTACAATTTTTTGATTTTTTGACTTCAACAAGACGATAAAGAAGAAAGAAAGAATGGCATATTATAAGCGTTTGCGTTACATGGAAACTCCCGAATCTTCCCCTGTAAGATTTTCCTTTCCACAATAATCTTTTATTTTCTGAATTATTTTTGTGACTTGTTGACTTGAACGAATATTTTTTATTTGTGTGATAGATCGTGGATGGAGGCGTTCGACAATCACGCAACACACCAACTAATAACACAACCTCAACACAAATTGTTGATTCTTCAGACGAGAATGATGAGGAGGATATTGAATCAGCTGAATTACCTGTCGTCCAACCCAATGTCCGCGCCGAACGTCCTACCTCCCCTTATCGTGATGCTGCTCCTGTTGATATTAAACAAGGATCAGACTCAAACGAAAAGGTATGGTTGGCTTTTCGAGTTTGTTATAACTTTGATTTTTATTTTGTTGACAAGATAT
Organism: Tiaropsis multicirrata; assembly: GCA_032270745.1. Taxonomy (NCBI): domain Eukaryota; kingdom Metazoa; phylum Cnidaria; class Hydrozoa; order Leptothecata; family Tiaropsidae; genus Tiaropsis; species Tiaropsis multicirrata. Next base: position 4,848 of record JAUJPO010075984.1, read on the forward strand.
AGTAATAAATTTCATCTATTTTCTTTGACAGTTACAAATGAAGAATACATCGAGTGATATTGAAGTGGGCGATGTCAACGAATTTATATTAAAGTATGTTTCTTTTTCTCTCTATTATTCGTGCTAAACTATTTATTATGAACTTAACCCAATGGATACCTTTTTCGTTTTTGTAGGAAATAATTTTTTCCTGTTACTTTTGCGATCGAATCTCTTGACTTAAAAGTGAACAGGAGAAATTTCTGAAAGTTATAAAGACAACCGGTTTCATTTTAAGACAACTCTGTAATTCTTCTTAAATTGACTTATTTTGTGTCTACAGACCAGCACCTCAGGGGCAAACCATCAAATGCCGTATAACTCGCGATAAAAAAGGTGTCGATCGGCAGATGTTTCCAACTTATTTCTTACACCTCGAAAAAGATGATGGAAAAAAGGTATTCATTTTTTATTACTTGAGATATTTCTTGTACGTAAACGAGTTATACGCATGTAACACAATTGGGATTAATAATTATTAATAACTAATTGTATTTTGTTATAGGTATTTTTGTTAGCTGGTCGTAAACGTAAGAAAAGCAAGACTTCCAATTACCTCATTGCGGTTGATCCCATTGATTTATCGAGAGGTGGAGAAAATTTCGTTGGCAAACTAAGGTATTATGCAAGTGGTGTTTTAAATAATTAAATGCTTCCTCTTCAATGAGAAAACATCTGTTTAACTACTTTTTTCCTCACTCCTAACACTAAAAATATCTTCCTTTTGTCCATTATCGCCGCAATACTGCCCTTAAAGGTTGCGACTGCGATTGTATACGTGCGGTTTATCTGCGCTTTTGAAGCTAAGAAATGATTGCCTAAAATGGGATAGGTTCTATCGTGTCACATGCGCTTCTTAGATATAAATATAAAAAGTTCTGAGATAGCTCTAATAAAAACCTCTATTGAAAAGGTTAATTAAAAAATAAAAGAGATTTTGAATTTCTTGTTACTCTCTTGTTTTAGGTCGAATCTTGTGGGGACCAAATTCACTTGTTTCGATGGTGGGAGAAGCCCTAAGAAGGGTGGTGTTCTCACTGATGGATCAAATCTTCGAGAAGAATTATGTGCTATTATATATGTAAGTCCTCCAATTAACAGTTTTTTAATATATCTACGTGGATTGAAGGTTACCATGCCACCAATTTCTTAGACTAATTTTAGAATTGATGAAGAAAATGGAGAAATAATATATTTATTTTGTTGTATTTCAGGATACGAATGTGTTAGGATTTAAAGGACCACGAAAGATGACAGTCGTTATTCCAGGAATGGGGTTGGATCATCAACGAGTTCCTATTCAACCGCAAAATGTAACTTCATAATTTTCTCATTCAGTAGATTAGTAGAATTGTTTATCAGCATGGATAGTTATTCCGGTCCTTCCAAAAGCTTCGTAAGATGTTTTCCTTTTACTCAAAAAGTTATTTCCCTATTTTAAAGGAAAACGAATGCTTACTAGAAAGACACAGGACGAAACATATGGAAAATCTTATCGCTCTCCAAAATAAAACTCCTGTTTGGAATGATGGTAAGTGTTCTCCTTCAAATTGCTTGTTTGTTGTATATTCTGGAAAAACCTTTGAACTATAATTTTGTTTGACCTCGTGAAATGAGATTTGCGATAAGTCCAAATGATTTGGTATTTCTTGTATAATATTATTTTTAAATGTCCGGTGGGAATTTTTTTTGTGTCAACTTGGATAGAAAATAACGCAAAGTTGGGTAAAATTTCATACTGTAGATTTGTGGCTTGTAGGTTTCTTTGTTTGAAGAACAATTGAGGACAAGTTTTATTCCATGGAAACTCAGCTTAGATATCAATATTTCTGTTTTCATGTGCTTTTCTTCAACGGGCAATTTCATGCTAATTTTCAACAAGGACAGTTTTTTCAACCATTTCTAGATTAGATCAAATGCGTCTGAAATTACCTTCTCGTTCTTACTATATAAAGGTATCTTCTTTACTTCAGATACACAATCATACGTTTTGAATTTCCACGGTCGCGTCACTCAAGCATCAGTGAAGAATTTTCAAGTTGTACACGAAAATGATCGTAAGTTGTTTTCCTTTCTACCAACACGTATCGCATTGTGTTTTTCATATGCAAAAATAACGAGGAACTTGTTTCTCGGCAACCTCGTTTCTTTCTTTTTGTTCGATGTCAGTCATTTTTTCCAGCCGAAAAGTGAATTTATCTTTTCTTCAGTCAGTCCTAATAAATGTTCGACGTTTATCTGCACCCTTCCTTTTGACCATACTTTTTGACCATACTTTTTGACCATACTTTTTGACCATACTTTTTGACCACATTATTGTATTAGAAATTGTTCTTTGGGCTTGGCTCACTAAACAAAGTCTTGAATTTTGAATAATATCATTAGTTTGAAACCATTCTTTGTTTAGAAGATTACATCGTGATGCAATTCGGGCGTGTAGCTGATGATGTCTTCACCATGGATTTCAACTACCCATTATGTGCTCTACAAGCTTTCTCTATTGCATTGAGTAGTTTTGATGGCAAATTAGCATGCGAATGAGAGAGAGAAGGAGAAATGAGAATAGACTTCATCGACATCTTGAACGAATCGCACGAGACTATGATAGACAGTTTGAATTATCGCGACATTATCTATGGAATAAGTTTCAAAAACATATGATCAAAATTCATAATCCATTTATCAAATAGGGTATTCAGTTTTACTACTAACAAACTAATGCTATATTGGTAGTGCTTAAGTTCAATTCAATGGATAATCAAAATTCTTAGGTTTAATAGGGCCCTTGCGATGAAATCTAGTCCTGTCAACTTTTTTTTATTTATTTTAGATAATTTACTTTAGATTGATCCTTTCTTTCATTGGATTCTTTCATTAGTATCCATCTTTGGAAGGTCGGAGTATGTAGAATGTCCAGTCTGGAAAGAAGAGGAGTTTTTTTTGGCGTCAAGAAATTCTAGCATTGCATTCATTAATTGATGATCGATGATAAAAGAAATTTCGAAAAATATTTTGTAGAAATTTGAAAATAAAAGCTGAATACTAGACTGAACCAGAGACCTCTGATATTGCCGCTTCTTCTAGACTGGAGATGGACGAATTCTAGCATTTTATAGAAATTTGATGTTGTTTTGTATATGTAATTGTGTATTTTTTAAGTTTAGATTAGTCGACCATTGCCAACAACAATGAAAAAAGAAATACTATCCAGAATATTTGGCAATGGGTCGAACTAAAAAGTTTTGCGAAATATTTTACGTTTTTATCCTTAGCATCAAAATTGTTATTGTATTTACCAGACAATTGTAAAATTTTAAATGAATGATTTTAAAGATATATTACTATTATATAAAGGTTGAAATTCAGTTATTTTGTGACTCGCCTTCTCTCATACATAACGATCTTGTCTATTTTGAACTATGTTGACAACCGAACTAAGGAAAGAAATTATCTGACTAAAATTTGACTGAAAGGAATTAATTTTGGCGGAAGAAACTTTCGCGAATTGCCTGTTTGTAATTGATTTTGTATTTTTATATGATTTGATGAAAAGAAATGTCTGAGAATTAGAAACTGACTTACCTGTAACATCGCCTTAGTGTCCGTTGTTGTGGCTACCTTATCGGACAAAACAATGTCGGACATAAATTTTTCGTCAACTCCAAAAGATTTCGTTACTTTTGTCTGATAAAGTAGTGGTGAAAAAGAGGCCCAGACAAGGTAGATAGAGATAGATACTCTTTTGTGCTTAATTGTAAAGCCTGGTGTCCATTAGGGCCTATTTTTAATCGCGAATTAAGATTTTTTGTCCTAGACATAAAGCTATTTTTAGCAACATGTGTCCACTATAAAAAATAGTAATCGCGAAATATTTATATAATATATTTAATTTATTTTTTCCTAACAAAGTGAATAAGGTAAAACACAGGCAAAGAAATTTTAGAAAAGGCGAAGAACGTGTTGGTTTAAAAAATGACCAGTCAACAAACGGTGGTAGCACCAGAGAACGCTTTGCGGCTTCGACCGCTTTTTCAGTTAAGGTCATCAGAAAGCAAACTCAATAAAATTTCAAAATGCGATGCGCAATTTTCATTTTAAAACAACCATATTAAAAATAAAGGCCTTCAAAAGTGAAAAGTGCAAAGGGTACAGAAAGACTTGCCTGGAAACGGCTAGAATGCCATTTCTTTCAGTAAAATCTTTAACCTATTAAGAACATTTTTAACGCTTGATTTTCGAAAAGTAAAGAACATCGAAAAGCTTCCAAAACGTGCACGTCATCCTGCGGTGAAAGAATTGTTGTTTTTTTAGCCTATGAAAATTTTCAAATCTTTGTCGTCTTTCTTGTTTCAATGAGAAGATTATAATTAGCAGTCTCGTTCTCATCCTCAATGAAGTCCACATTTCCTTTCCCTATGTCCACCAAATCTAGAACTCGTATCTTTTTTTTTTAGAACAGAAAACTCCTCATGTTTTATCAGAAAACTCCCCACTCTTTATCGCGATATTTTTTCAAACCTTTCCCCTGCGATCACTTGCCTCGTGGTCTTATTATGTAAAGAGAAAAACAGAAGAAAAATAAAAGAACTTGTGACGATAACATGGTTAGTTTTTTGTAGCAATATTCATCAGCCAAAAATGGTCATCAAACAATAAATATGGTCATCAAAATTTAAAATATATTCATCAAAGTAAAAAAATGGTCATCATCACAGTCAAAAATATGGTCATCGGGCATGCCCAATGAATGAAAAAAATTGGTTGTCAAAAGTCAAAGTATATTGCATTTTTTGTCTGGTCTTTATTTTATGCCATTTTGGTCATTGAAATAAGTAAAAAATAAATTCCGGTCCTTCAAATTTCCAAGAAAAGAATTTCACGTTGCATTGCTTGCATGTGTTTTCAAGGGTTTCAAGACCCTATCCCAAACCCCCTAACCCTATTCAAGACCCTATCCCAAATCCCCTAACTCTAACCCTAACGATTAGGGTTAGGGTTAGGGTTAGGGGATTTGGAATAGGGTCTTGATGCGTGCAGGAAAGGAAAAGGGTGTGCACCTCGTTTAGACGAAAATAGTGTAAAAATTGCAGACCATAATTTATTTCAAGTCATTTTAAAGACCAGATGCAACCTCTAGACAGAGCTCCAGACAAAATCCAGACGAAAACTTTGATGACCATATTTTGACTTAGATGACCATATTTTTAACTTTGATGACCATCTTATTGATGAATTTGATGGCCATATTTTTGTTCGATGACCATATATTTGCTTTGATGAATGTATATATTTTTTGATGAATATTGCTACAAAAAACAACCATACCAGTCGTAATTTTGTATCGTTGGTTTTTGTTAGCAAAAACGAAAGCCAAAAAAGGTACTTTGTCCAATGGCACATCCCCCGTACTCCCCCCCCCCCCGGGCTGTAAAGCTTAAAATTTCAAACTTGTCCACACTTTAGCTGTATAAGAGTTAGATATGTAGAGTTATGAGTTTTTTCTAATGTTTTATCACGAGTGTGATTATTTACGTGGGTCCCGTGTGCCCTCGTGGGTCCCGTTCCCTCGTGGGTTCGTGCCCCCGTGGGTCCAAAAAAAAAACCAGTGGGTCCAAAGAAAAGCCCTTTGGTCCAAAAAAACGAATGACTGTGTTATGTAAGTGTCTAAGGAGGTTGGGAAAATTGGACTTTAGATTGGCTAAAACTGACTCCAAGGACGAACAAAATGTTTATATATTGGCCCGCTCCTTCAGAACTTTGGCGTGGGCGGCCGCCAATACACCATCGGAATATCAGATAAATCTTCGGGCGGCACGTGACATCCCCGTCGTCGGTCGGCGGTCGTCAAGATCATCAGGGGGTCAGTAGTGTTTTGAGTTACAAGAGGAAGTGAGTTACTTCTATCAGAATGTGTGTGAAATTGATTGATTCAAAATAGGAGGCCATAATATAGCAATCCCCCAAGGGGGAGGGGGTGGTATATGTGCGGCCAAATATTGGACTTGAAAATTTGGACTCTTACACTTACACAGAGTGCAGTACAAAATCTGCCGAAATACCGACCCTTGCAATGCATTTTTCGACCATTTTCCCCAGTTTGAGAAAAAAACGTCTAAATTTTCTCAAGTTCTTCCCCTTACACCACGTGCACTGGCTTTTGTCGGAACCTTGAAAATCCGCACATCGGATCAAACCCCAAAAGCACTTTATAATATGTTGTTGGATATGGCGCGCGAAAGCGGAAATAAATACTATCTTATTTAAACCGAAACTATGTCGTTTAAACGGATACTATCTCATT
>JAUJPO010076006.1:0-25409 GCA_032270745.1 Tiaropsis multicirrata
ATATATATAATTTTTAAGATTAAGAGGCCGCAAAAGTAGGTCAAAAAGTAAGAAGCTTGAAGTATTGAAAATATGACGTTATTGAACAAAATTAAGGTTGCTTAAAGGAGGCCTAAAAAATGATTGAGTCAAATTAAATTGAAAATCGAATGAAAAAAAGGTTATATAGATAAGAAATAAATTTAAAATTTTGCGACGAAAAAAACAAGTTTACTTAAATAAAGAAGGTGACGGTTATGCGCGAGGGTAAGGATACCCTTTTTAATAATTCGAAAGTCTTTCTTCTTTAGTACAAAAGTCTTTAAAATTCACTTGAATAAAAGTCTTGAATTTTGTCTCGATGCTTCGTTCTTCAAACTCGTTTATAAGACTTTACTACGGAAACTTCAATGGGCAGTCTAATTCAGTCCTAATTTTGAGAATTTTTTTGAAAACTAGTATAAAAAAATGATTTTCAAATTTCGACTATGGCATACATCGGTCACTTCGTATTAACGTAATACCCGGATAGTACCCCAATATTAATGGTATGTTCCATTCTTTAGGTCACCAAGAGATTAAAGGAACAAACCATTTTTCATTCAACGATACCTGTGAACAATGCAAACCTGGTACATATGGTGCGGTGAGCGACCGAAGCTCTTGTGAACCGTGCCGCGCAGGAGTCATCTGTTTGACAGGTAAGATGTCTCCTTTACCTCATGATTTTTTTTAAAACCATTTTTGTTGCGAAATAGCTCTATTAAATTATGCAACCTTATTGGCTAAAAGTTGAGGTTTCAAATACAGTTTAACTCATCTAATTCGAACACCTAAAATTCGAAAAACTCGTGTCATAGTATTCGAATTAATCAAACTTAATCAATCTGGAAAATGTAATTCAAACAAAGTGTTCTGGTCCCCTGTGAATTCAAAGTCCATAAACTTAACATCTGCCAATTTGTTCTTTAGTACAAAAGTCTCAAAAAAATTGAATAAAAGAGAGGTATTTGTCTCGATGCTTCGTTCTCCAAACTCGTTTAAGAGGCTTCACTACGAAAAACTTGAGTGGGCTCAAATTGGCAGCTGCGCAACGTCTTAACTATGTTTTTTTTTAAAAGATTGAATTTACATTTACTCAGGTGCTACTACGGACGAGCCGGCTTTGAACAATACCGAGTTCGGAGTGTCCAAGACCAACTCTTATCCATGCCCGCCCGGTTATTATTGCTTGTCCAAAGATACGGTACCACGGGCGTGTCCGAACGCCACGTACAACAGTGAGCATTACGCGTCTCATCTTTCGAACTGTACTTTATGCGAAACTGATCATTTTAATCATTTGATCGCTCAAACCAAATGTTTCCATTGTGGTGGACAGGCTAGCCAACCGTTCCCAGGCCAAGATAAATGTCGCTGTAACGGATTGCATAAAGTTTTTATGGTAAGCGTTCTTGATATTATAAAATGTTTAACAATAAAAGGTAAGTTCGTTAAAATGTCAGCATTCCGTTCAAACAACGTCATTTTTTGACGTCCAAACAACGTCATTTTGCCGTCCAAACAACGTCATTTTGACATCCAAACAACGTCGTTTTGACATCCAAACAACGTCATTTTGACATCCAAACAACGTCATTTTGACGTCATCTCAGCGTCAAAATAAATTCGAAAATACATTATTTTGACTACTATTTGTAATCTAAGAGGAACTGTTTATTTTTACTCACTGACTGACACACAAAATTTGAATCAGATTTCTTATTTTGGTAGCTTTTTCATTCGTTTAAAATTCAAATCTCAAATTCAACTCGGGACTATATTCGAAATGGTCAAAAATGAAAAAAAAAATTGTATCAATATTTTGGCCAAAAGCCTTCTTTCAAGTTATCATTATTCAATATTTGAAAATCTCTTTCAATCAACAGCCGTCAGATTTCAAATGCCGCTGCGAGAGTGGCTACGAGATATTGGACGGCCGTTTCCAAGATTGCGTGCGCCAACAATACGATATTTGTGGCGAAGGAGAATGGCGTAACCCGGCCGACGGCAAATGTTACACTGAAGAAATGTGGAATACTTATTGCGACGGGGTAAGTATTTAAATCCTTTCTTTTCTGTTTGAGAAATAATTTAAATCTAAATTTTAATAACTTATTCCATGGGTTAAATTTTGGGGCCCGGGACCCTGCAATCTCTGTATAGTTTTTATAAGTAGATTTATCACATTCTTGCGTCTTACTTAAAATCAAATTTAAAAGAAATGCGATAAAATACTGGAACAGTATCCTTGGAAAGCCACATCCTTACCCAGCAGACACGGAACGTTGTTTTAAAACGTCCAAACTTCGTTTTCTAACGTCAGAACGTTATTTGGACGTTGAAACAATGTTGGGATTACGTTGTGTGCTGGCTGGATACCTACCTTGTTGTTTACTGTATATTTTGGTAAAATTCATTAAAAAATAAACCATTTTTATAGGTCTGTGGAAGTGGTCTGCGTGTTGGTTTTGATCGCGAACTTGGCTTGTGTAAATGTCAAGTGGACGATCTGGCCCGGATTTGTGATCGACCTTGCCGTCTGACGCAACGTAAAACGTTATCTTACGTCTGCTCGGATCCTTTAATGTTACGTATGACGTACGAAGACGGCAGTGTGGTAAGTTGCGACGAAAGGTTATTTAAACAATTTCGTATCAAGTAAACGATTTCTGGTCTCTTTTTATTTGAATAGCATAACCTAGTTTTAGAAATATTTTTCCCGGATTGGATTGCGAGGTGAGACCCTTTCTTCCACAGGTCTATAGCCCGATTCGGCAAAACTACATTGAGCTCAAATTGCAACAAATTTAGAGGTTAGTGACGGTCAGTGTCGATCTAAAATTCACCCACCCAAAAACCAGAGAATTTATCAAATTTACCAAAGAAAAAAGATAAGAAAAGTGCTACCATTTTAAATTAGAATTTTTGAAAAACTCCAAATGTTATCGTTCTCCGCAGTGCCTTCATTCAAGAACATGAACATACTCTTCTTTCAGGCTGAAAGGAATTTCACCAATTTACTTGGCAATCCGAATTTCGCCAACGTTTTCTCGACAGACAAATGTGAAAGACTCGATGGATCTGTGCACCCTTTCTTCTTCGTCTCTACTGAAGGTAATTATTAAGACTGGAAAAGTCAGGGAATGTTTGAAAACGTTTTTACAAGCCAGGGCATTTTTTTCTAAATGTTTAAAAATGGGTTTCCGCTAATATAAAAGAATATATATTTTCCAAAATTTTCCCAAACGGACTCCAACCTTGATGAGTCTCTTAATTCATAAAAATCACCCTACAGTTGACTCCATTAAAATTTTATATCACTCAAATTTCGAGATGAACATTGTTTTCAATAGAACTGTCAGCATTTGTTTTCTGGAAAAAAGATCTGGTTGTAACTGCTGGGAACCCTGAATTAATCTTCTATCTACCAGGCACCGGTGATGATTTTCTTATTTCTTTCATGAAACTAAAAGCTTTAAAGGTAAACTGTAGGTTAGAAAAGAGCCAAGATTCAAGTAAATTCTTTATTACCACTAAAAGGTTTTTGTTTCATCCTTCCAAAACAAGTGGTTTTGAGTTGTGGCAAATAGACTTACGTTCTTAAGATCAAATATCGCCATTCTTGTTTCAGGTCAAAATTTCTTAGGAGCTTATCGGCCACCCATCAACGAAATGAAAAACCTCTTAAATCAGAACACTTTCTCCGCTGGTGACAATTCTCAACAGAACAATGGGGGCTCTGGCACCTCACGTCGGCGACGTCGAGCCGTTTCCAACACGCCGACTATCACGGTCCAGGGCATCAATAATCCAACAACGTGCCTTAGATTTAACGAAGCAATCTTGTTTGGTGTTTCAAACCAAAACTATCCAGTGTACGATGAAAAGAATCTTTATAATACAAACCCGAATTTTGACTTTGGAGCTTTCAGTGACTTGGCTGAACAACATCAACTGATCAAAACCAATTCCACACTTTTCGCATTCCGATTTTCCGATCCTGGTGTCTACGTCTTCAAAATGAACCAAGAAAGCGACCAAAGAATGGTAATTTTAATTACTTTAAGGACAGAAATCTTTCTAGTCATTCGCGAAAATTTTAGTTCCCAAAAATGGAGATTTTGGAAAATTCGCGAAAGTTTTTTATGTTGAATTTCTTCCAGAAGTAGAATTTACGATTTTGTGAATCTTCGTGAAAATTCCTGCCCTTAATTATAAAGTAGGCCTTTTTTCTAAAGAAAAATCCCGTACACTGTTTCCCGCAGCTACCCACATTGAACTTTTATGATTCGAGAGTCATGTGAGAGTTAATTTTACTACAGTGTGACGTCTACTGATCATAATTAATCTCTTCAATATTCATTGAAATGCTAAATGATTGTTTCATCTTAAATACTTCAATATCTTCAACATTCCCTTGTTTGGAATCCAAAAGAATTCACTAGGCCATTAATACTTAATTAGGTCATTAATTTAAGCTTCTTTTTTTATTTCTTATTTTAGTACGTCCGTGTGATGGCTGAAGGGGCACAATGTGGTGAAGAGGGTCCTTTCTTTCCGACTACACCCCGAAATGTTATTCAAAATGGTATCTCCATCAACGACGCCATCTTGATTACTCCTGATTGGCTGTTGATTGGTCTAATGTTGGCTTGTTTCTTCATTGTTGTTCTCATCATTGTTCTTGCACTGGTAAGATTCGATTACTTTTACCTTGTTTTCGTAGATTTTCGCTAAGAATTATTTCACAAATGTTGAGAGTAAAAAGATCGGCTCACTAAAGTAAGCCTAAACAAGTGAGGCCATGTCACCTCCTCTGTAGACTTGTAAATGTGTTTCTTCCTTCACAGTTGATGTAAATAAGGTCAGCTTCTGCTACCATATGCCAACAGACCACCTTCAAAAGCATTGAGTGAGGTTAAGAAGGCAGTTACACTGTGTTTTTGCTGATTTTTAGTTATTTAAAAAAGTCCGTCAAGAACTTACCTTTTTTTACAGTGAAGTAGTGATATTGATCAAACAATAAAATGACGTCATGGTCATACCGATAAGCTAACTTTTTCAGCGATCGATACAGAATGACAAAATGCTTGATGGGAGCGATCCGCTCGATGAGGCCTTGTATTCTTATTTCCGTCATTTTAATTTTTTTAGTTTATGTTCCGTACGCACGGCTGGAAGAAGTTTTTATACAGCGATCCCAAGTACCGCCAGTATACACAGTTATACGACTTTGATGATTACTCTTCTAAAGGCTCAGCTGTGCATCCTTCCAAGAAACTACATCATTCGAAAATGGCCATGGAAGGAATACAAAAATCATACACTGCTGGCAAAGAAGGCCAAGGTTTGTGTTGCAGGGGTTACACAAGAGGCTATTTAGGACGTCAGGTGTGTCTGTGGCGGCCTGTACGTAATTCGTCTAAGCAAAACTTGTAAACGAAAATTTATAATGTACAGACTGCCACAGATGCGTCGTACCATCGTACTTTTCTTATTGAGGATATCGATTTTTCCTAACACCAGCCCCCTGGATATCCTTAGTCTTCAAATTCTTACCCCCTGGATATTCTACTTTAAAAGAAGAAACTTTAGCGTTTTGTTCAAATTCGCGAAAGTTTATTCCGCGAAAGAATTTCATTAAGCTCATTCGCGGAAGTTTATTCTCATGGAAAAACCTTTTTTTCAAAATTCGCGAAAATTTATTATCAAGATACATAAGGTTTGAAAATAAACATGAAAATTCGTTTTTTTGACCGTCAACATGCTATTAATCAACATCGATGGAAGCTGAAATTATCTAAGTATTTCACATTGTGCCTCTTAAAAGGTAAATATTTTACTTGAACAAGGACCCATTCGCGAAAGTTTCTTCTTCTCCAACAGCTGGGGTAAAATCCCAATGACAAGGGAATGTTTCAAATAAAGAAAACACAAAAGCTAGGAAATTGACTAATTTGACGCTCGATTTTTTATTATCTTTTAGTTGTCCCAGTCATTGAAGCTGCCGACGAAATCAAGGGCGATGAGTTCTGGGATTACGACCAACAAGTTGATTTGGAAGCTTTCAGTACCAAAGATTTCTACACCACACTGGCTAAGCAAACCAGTGACGTCACAGCTGCACTGGCTCGACAGAAAGATCAGGTATGGGTTGTTTTTTTTTAGCTGGTAAAATTCAATATAATATTTTCTGTTCATAATAAGTTAGTAATTTAATCGGGGAGGCCTTGTGTCGATAGAGGCCGTCCACCCCTTTTGTTAGTTCTAGACTACATGGGTGGATTTAAACTGAGGCGGAGCGCCATTCATGCCGCCAACTCCCAATGACTTAGCACACAATTCAGTTTACCTGTTTTGTGCTACTCATTGGTTAAGTAGACGATGGCCGGGATCGAACCAACAACCTTTCGATTGCGAGGTGACCGCTCTACCGACTGAGCTAACCGGTCAGTTCATAACTTGTTTTCGAAAACGTCAGATTCAATACAAGGAGTTTTCCCGAAGGTAAGAGAGCATTGACTTCCAGAATTTCATCGTCACATACTGACCATCGTTTTGATTATTACGTGGCGACTGAATTTACAATGGTTTTCGACTCGTACCTTTTGGTTAAATCTCCTTTCCTCGTTTTTCAGGTTTAAGTGGCCTACCAGCCGAATTCCCTCTTTGCAAGTCTTTGCGTGGAAGGAAACACCTGATGAGTCCCAATTTTCGTCCTACATAGTTTTCATGTCTTGTTTTATTCGCGTGGAAACTTCAAATTTCAAATTTGTGGTTTTTCTTTCTCTGTAGGTCAAACAACTCTACAACAAGATCACAGGACAGGCCGAATCTCTCAAAGGATTATGGGTGGCCAAATTGAATTTGAAAGGCAGAAGTGCGTTAGCAACCGCCATGGATTTACAATCGTATGACAATAAGAAGCAGCAGGTCAGTTTTTTTACATATTTTAATTTATTTCTAATAACGGTACCCTTACCTAAATCTCGAACTTCCTTTTCTTCAATCTTCCTTCTTCGGCATGTTTTTGTTTATTTTATATGTTATTCTCCATTCACTTTATTGCTCAATCCAGTGGCGGATACAGAAGGCTCTCAAAAGTTTTGACGGAGAGTGTTTTCCTCATATTCCTTATATGGAAGTCAACACTCTCCTTGAAAGTCTTTGAGTAACTTCTGTATCCGTTTCTGCCATCCATCCACTCCTCCCAGCAAACACGTGACTTTTTTTCAACGCTTTTTTCTGCTGACGTTGCAACAACGTTGTTTGGACGTTAAAGTAATGTTTCGTGTCTGCTGGCTTACCTCTTGCTAAAACTTTAGTTCGTTATTTCATTGTTTCACTATTTTCCTCTTCGGTCCATGTTTTCAGCTCGAAGGAGAATTGGAACGCCGTAAAGAGCTTGGTTTCCATTTCCAACAAACGCTTCACCTGCAAAACGAAATCTTTGCCAAAGACGAGGACGAACGAGAACGACATCAAGTCAATTTCATGGCTTTGGCACGAGAAATTACGAGGCTGCTCAAAGATTTTGGCACGTATAGAAAAGAAATGCAAGGCGAGGAGGGCGCTGAAGACTACAGCGACGAATTCGATGATAATCTGTTCCATAAGTAAGGCACCCTTTATATTAAGGTTCTCAGTAAACCACAATTTCTTAGGTTAAAACGAAAGTTGTAATTAGTATAGCTTCTTCTCAATTTCTTCTAAAATCATCATAAAATTTAACACATAATGTCTTCTAAAAATGTTAGCATGGGACTGAAAATCTCCCCGAATTATTTCTGCAAAGTCCTTTTGCCCTTTAGGGAATTCGAACCACTAAATTCAAGTTATTGATGGTTTTGAACCCAATTATACTAGACCTAGCTATATACGGTAGGCCACCAGAATTTACTCGTTATTAAATAACAACACTCAAATTGAGAGCGGCTTTGACCTTCGAAAACGAGATTACCAACCAAAACTAATACCCTTTTTAATAAGTAATCTTTGTTTGGTATATTCACAGGGTTGGCAGTCGTGCTGAAATGTTGATCCAAAAACTTACGGTGGAGCTAACAAGTGAAGCACAACGCAGAGGAGCATTAGGTTTGCTTGGCCAACATGGTGGTGGTATAATGATTGATCGAAACGGAGTTGCCATACAGCGAGAACACATTCTCAATTCCAATGGTTCCGTGATCGATACAGATTTGGTAAATATCATCAACTTTTTCTGGAATCAATGATATGTTATCACTCTGTGACATGAAAGTTTTCAAACAACTTTTAGATTCAAAATTTTGGTACAGAAAGATGATACACTTGCATCTGAGTTCAAATTATTTATTTTCTGGAATCAGTGGCATGTGATCATCGCTCTTTTTTTCCAACAACGTTATTCCATCATTGTTTTTACGACCAAATAACGTTGTTTGGACATTAAAACAACGTTTTTTTTTATTCCAACCAGCTGAAAAACATGTCAAAAGGCACTTTGGATCAATGGTCCAGTAGGGCTAAAATAAATATTTGCTTTTTAATCATTTTGTGTGCCATTTTTCCTTAGGTGACATTCGATGCAAAGACTGGTCTGTTGATACCGAACGCACAAGAAGTGTCCATGTTGTTATCTGATGGTGTGACCAGTGTGGAGATACCTAATGGATACTTTGTACACCCTGTCACGTGTCGATTGATCCCTATTGAAGGTGAGGAGTTTATTCCAGCAGATACCAAACGTTATTTCAACATTATTTTAACGTCCAAATAACGTCCAAACAATATGGTTTGGACGTTGAAACAATGTTCTGTGAGACGAGACAAAGAAACACATAATTTTTTTCAGCTTTTGAGTTGAGTTTTTGTTTTGGTTTCCTTTGCATCGCTTACTTACTACTTGTAGATTTTTATAAATCATCAAGTTATAGTGTAACAAGCCTATGTCACAATTTCAGCAGGCTGTTAGGCTGTTCTCTATTTTGTTAAAATTTGCTTCTTGAATACATAACCAACGAATAAATTTTCTAAAGAACGCAACATTAAAGTAATCGAATTATACCAATCTTGAAGCGACCTTATAAAAACTCTAGCTCATCCGACTGATTTGACCAAGATAATCCGTTTGAGTACTAAGAAAATTATTTAGTCTTTACTTTCTTGAATTACACTTTTTTGTTAAAATGATGAACATACAAAATGTTTCCAAAAAAATCAAACCAGCTTGATTGTTTTAGTTTTAAAATTATTAACAAAATTTGATTTTGATTTATTTTAGGAAATGTTGGTTACGACCCAGTCTCCTCTCGTCTCGTCTTCACAACGGACAGCCCGAACGGGGAAGCATCCAATTCGCATGACCACCTCATCCCGTACATCCCTTACCCGATCAACCCACAAACTGGACAACCGACCAAAATTAATTTCACGACGCTAGAAAAGAAGAGCGACATGCGAATGAACGGACCGATGAGTGATCCCGAAACGGGACAAACTGTACCTATACTCGGAATGACTATCCATCCGGAAACAGGTACCTTATCATATAATTCATCTGCCAAATTGAGACCATGTCGTCATTAGTACAAAAAAATCTCTAAAAATTGCTTAAAAGAGAGACTAATTTTTTCCTCGATGTTTGTTTTCCCTTCGCAATAATTAATCTTATTGGTTGAAAAGTATATCACATGACTTTCCGTGGCAAAGAATGGTTGTGAGGTAATTGTTATATGGGAATTGAAATTTGAAAATTGACTCTCTACAGAGAAAAACATTTTTTAAGACTTTGGACGGAACCCGTTACCTGTTACCATTTTTTTGCCTAAGTACATTCTTCTAAGAAATTACTGAATGTGTCGAATAATTGTATTTAATTACAATTAAACCTAAAAATAATTACCTATTATTTTTCGTCGGACTAGACAAAATTTTCGTCACCTCCAAAAAATTTCGTCACTTTTGTCCGACGAAAGATTTTGTCCAAATCTAAAATTTCAAATCTGAACATTTTGTATTAAAAAACGGGAAAAACATAAAAATATTATATATGCTAAGATATGTTTTGAAAATAATATAATATAATTTTTCCCATGATTTTCGCTTCAGGTAGTATTTTTCCTTTTTGCTACACTTTACGTATATAATTGCATGAGCAAGCATTTAGGCAAATTTTTAGCTTGGACGAAATTTTTCGTCCGACAAAATATTTCGTCGGACGTATTTTTCATCAGACAAAATTATTTGTCGGACATTATCTTCGTCACCTTTAAAAAATTTCGTCACTTTTGTCCGACATTTTTTGTCCGATAAGGTATACGATTTGCAGTTTTCCACTTTGTTTTGTGCTTTAAACTTTTAATTTTTTTTCCCAATCATGTGATATCACATCGTGATTCGTATAACTCGTGGTATCATTAATTTTGTTCTCTTGATTTAGGAAATGCCTACCCTGTCGGTGGTACCCATATTGATCCCATCACAAAACTTCCAATCGCTCTTGAAATGGGTTCGTTATGTTACGATCAACACACCATGCATACAGTACCCGTTATGAGTGTTACTCTTGATGAAGCTTCAGGTCACGTGATCCCAGTTGGAGGAATGACATTGGACGAACCCTCAGTCCCAGTCCTTTTGTACGATACATTTAACGACATCCATACCAAGAAAAACATGAAAGTAACCAGCACTCGGTTGGCAGATCTTGCTGATTGGGAAGTTGAACGACTCAATGGTGGTGAACGCGCACTGTATGACGTCAATGAGCTTTATCACGAGTCACGTGTCATAGACTCGCTTCACGATTTGAAAGACACGTTAACGGGGCCGCAACGAGTCAGCGGCCGACACGAGGAAAATATTCTCGAAACCTCTTTGAAAGACTTACAGAAATCACGATCACGTGTACGAACCATTCTATTGAGGGACGGCCATGATTTAGTGCGGCGCTTGGAGCGGATGTCAGTGTTGGCGGATACTGGTGGTACGCCAGGCATGTATGAATTCACATCGACCGGACAGCTACTACCTATCCTTGTTGGTACAGAGATGAAGGATCCTTCCGGTTCGGGATTAAGTGTTCCGATTTTGGGAGTCGATCGAGATAAAGATAGCGGAAATTGTTTCCCGTTGGGTGGTTCCGTTGAGGACCCTTACGGAGACGGGCTTGTTCCGATTAAATTGGGTGAAAAAGTGGTCGATCCGGTTTCGCAAAAACGTAAACATTGCGTCGGCGTCAAATACAATCATGACGTCGGAATTACGGAACCCGTCACTGCGTCTTCGCTACGTAATCGTAAGAAGAAAAAAGCGCCGTTTGGTGCCGTGAGTGTTTTTTTTTGTTTTAGTTTAAATTATGTAATCATTATCGATTCGATAATTTAATTGTTTACTTTATTTACTTTTTATACCCCCCCCCCTCCTTTAATTAAAGAAAAAACATTTTATTCGTATGGGCTATAAGTTCTACAGGGACAGGAACATACGTACCCCAGTATTTTTTTATTAAGGGCAGACTCATCACACTATTAGACAATCCAGAAACTCTTTTAATTGATCCAACTTGCGATATCTCATTTGTCTGAAAGTCGTTTCGTAACGGGAAATTAGGCTACTATGGGCGTAGTATTTTTGTCTAGATGCTTCCTTCTCCAAACTCGTCTAAGAGACTTTACTATGGAAAACTTGAGCGGTCTCAAATTGGCAGGGCCGCTGCAACATTCGTGGTTTGTATTATCATTCTTGCGTTTTTCCTATCTCGCCCGCAGGTTCAACTACTAGAAGAAGAGATTGTCGGACGCCGTAGTTTCTGGAGACGTCAACGTAAGCGCGAAGACGAATTATCGACGCAAGAAAATAAAGTAGCCAAGATGTTGATGGAAGATGAACATGTGACTGTACACGTGATCAGAGAATATCTAGATTCAATCTATGAAAGTATGTAAAAAAATATTTTTTACCAAAATCACTTTGAAAAACCAGACTTTTTTTCAGACACACAACGTTATTTCAACATTGTTTCAACGTCCAAATAATTATATGACGTTTAAACAACGTTTCGTTCAGGCTGGGGTTGGTTTTATCGAAGGTTCGTTATAACAGTTTCCATAATTCTTGAAGGAAGCAAAAAGTTCAATAAATAACTCGAGTTTTACGTGTTACGTCATTTTGAGCCTTATCTAATCCCGTTTGTTCAGATATCTTCCTTAAAATATTTTGTCCTCATTTTTTCAAAAGATACCAACGCATTAACGGAAGCGCATCACCGTGAAGTACAACGCCGTTCGGATGCTTCGGTTGAACACGCGTCTGTCCTGCCACCAGATGTTGTGTCCGTATTAACGCAATGCGACCAAGTGGAACAAGGGCGCGAGGAACTTCACCAACAGTCTCATGGAAAACTGATGATTACTATCGAGAAATTTTTCACGAAATTGGAAGCGGAGGAAAAGAAATACCGAACGAGAATGGAAGAGCTTGAGGTGAGTGTTCTGTGAAATTCGCGATATCCATTACGTATTCTTTTATACGGAAACATCCCAAAAAGCCGGATTTTTGCCACTAGTTTTATTGTTAAAAATTCAAAATTACAGTCGAAGCTCCAATTAGCGGACACCCCAAAAGGCGGGGGGGACAGCTCTGATTAGCGGACAGATTTTTTCCCCAAATTTAGAGCTTATATTATCAAACGCTTCAAAAGGCGGACAGCTCCAATTAGCGGACACCAAGTCGAATTCCTGATGGTTTGCGCTAATTAGAGCTTCGACTGTAGTGGCAAACGCCAGGCTTCGTAGGATGCTTCCGTTTAAAAGATTACGTAATGGATTTCATGAATATCCATTTCAATTTCAAAATATATGCGCGAAGAAGGTAAATTCAACGGACAACTAGCATAATTAACATAATTAATGTCTACTTCTTTGGCACATGTTTCGTTAACGAGACTAGTACTAAGATAATTGCGTTTTTGGCAGTTTTTGAAATAATGTGTTGTTTTGACTTGTTTTAGCAAAACTAGATTAATTTGATATCAAATTTGGTTAATTCGAACTGGTTGTTTGAAGCAATTTTCAATTTCCTTGGATTCTTCTTAATCTTTTATTCGAATATATTTTTCTTTTATTCAAAGTAAACTTAAATTTTTGACACATCACATTACTGTATTTCAAGGTTCTTTCGACGTCGACGTCCAAATAACGTTGGGATGGGACTTACAATAGCTGCGAATATACTAATCATTCATTTGTTAAACCCATCATTTTAAAGTTATTATTTTGTTCGCGTAGGGTGCTATGAATCCGGACGCCGAGGAAGCCGTTACGCAACGTTTCCACAACGCCAAGACGAGGTTACGTAACGAGTTACAAGATCAACTTCAATCACGTATCGAAACGTTGAATGAGCAAGTCGAATCTTTGGAATACATTCGAGAAAAGGCTGAATTGTGTAACGTTGAAGCTAAGGTAAATATATAGGGAGGATTGGTTAAATTCAAAGACAGAGGTAGGAAAAAAAGCTAAATAGTAACAAAAAAACAGAAATAAAAAATATTGTTCACAAATTAAAGATTCATCATGTCGAATGAATATCACTGGACAATAATAGGCGACACCTCTCTCTACATCCTATTTTCACCGATGACAATATGTAATCGTGTAAGACTTATTTTCCACCCTATCTTAGTTAGTAAGGTGAACAATTTGTGCCCCAATCTTCTTGTTGTTTTGAATCTCCATCAGTCTTTGTTATTGTTAGTCTGAATTGCAGACCTATAAATAACCGTTGGATGTATATTCTGGGATAGAGGATTTATTGACTATTATAAGCATCCTCTATGAGGATGAGAAGCAGCCTATGGTATTGTCTGCGTCAGACCCGAACCTGTATTTAACATATTATTCATCTGCCAAATTGACCCTGTCGTTCTTTAGTACAAAAGTCTCTAAAAATTGCTTGAATTAAAGAGATTAATTTTTGTCTCGATGCTTCGTTCTCCAAACTCGTTTAAGAGACTTTACTACGGAAAACTTCAATGGGCTCAATTTGGCAGCTCGAAATCTAATTTCTGTGTATGATCTGTTCACATTCCCAAAATCTAGTTTAAATGAGGCTAAATGCTTGAGGCGGAAACTCGGGCCGACAAAAATATCACTTCTCCGCAGATATTTTTTGCGGGGAATTGTCGACAAAACAAACAACAGCAATAGTATAATAAATGAATGATATTTGTAATATTTGTGTGTAATCCATTTTTATTTATTTGTTGTACCCAGTATGAGCTTCATAAGATAAGTAAAATTTGCAGTAATTTGTCAAAAATAAAGTGTTCTTTTACCCACATTCATTCTATTTCTTACTTAGGTCATTTTCAACAGTTCAGAGTTCCATGGTAGATAGATTTTCGGCTGTTGAGCTTCATAAAGTGATTAAGATTTGTAGCAATTGGTCAAAAATCAATCGTCAATTTACCCATATATAGACATTGTTTTTTAATTAATTAATTTCTTACTTTTAGGTCATTCTCAACAGTTCAGAGTTCCACGCTGGTGATTATGACGCCTCGATACCTGGAGTATTTGGAGAGCCCAATCTGGCATCGGATGAATCAAGTCGCGAAATCATACCATTACTTCACAAGCTCATCAAAACAATCGAAGAAAACGGTCCCTTACCCCAATGGGCCGCTGGTATGGCTAGCGGCGTCGGTATCAAGCCTGGTGCCGTACCCATGTCACAGGGCACTTTTGCGGGAACCGACCCAACAGGGTCACTTCTTGGACTTCGAAATGCAAATAATCAATATCCTCAATTGTTCCAACAGTCATTTGGAGGACGTAAGTAGTATCATAAGCTATGAAATTAATATGGGCTTCACCAGAAGAAATATGTACCTCCACTGTTGAGGATTTGGTATATCCAGGGGCTAAGAATTTGAACACCAAGGATATTCATTCAGGGAGCAGGTTTTGAAGTTTTAAATATCCTAGAATTTTCCAGTAAAAATTTGATGACCAGAAAATTCGACATCCCCTGCAGTGTGTTACGGATTTTTTCTGTAAAAGCCAACTTTATTTTACATAAGGGAATCCCGTTGTAATCTTTATTTCATAGTTTAGTTTGTAGGTTGTTTTCATATTATTACACGCGGCAAAGTTATTGCTAGGATTGCTCTTTAAAAAGCCATATGGGATGGTTTTCAAGAGACACTTCCAAATAACGTTTTTTAGACGTTTAAAATCACGGTCTGTGTCTGTTGGATTAAGGGCTCTGAAAAATCAGTTTTGGAATTTGAAGATAAAACCTTTTGTTTTCACCTTCTTGATTTTCACCGATCTCGTATTTAGGAACAGACTGCTTTTGAAAAAATATTTTTTAATTAATTCTTTGATGAGTAATTAAAAAAATCAATGAAGCATGGACCTTAAAAAACGTGATTAAGACGGTAATCGTTTACTTCTCACAAAAATGTGTAATCTCGATGGGGAAAAGAGCTTTTTCCGTCGGATCTTTTCTAAAGTACTCACAAATAGTTGTTATGACTGAAAATTATGAGTGAAAAACTGACGAAAAATCGTTATTTTCAAGATTTTGAGACAAAGAAGCCGTTACAAAAATTTTCCGCAAATTTATTTTTAGTTCCGAAGTAGACACTTCATCTGAACCCAAAAGAAAATTAAAATATTCATTTTTCACCGAAATAAGGTCCTCAAAGTTGAACTACTCTTCTTCGCAAAAGTCTTCAATTTCTTCTTCATTAATTTTTTTCGTTGCGATTTATATATCTTTAGATTTAGAAATAGTTGGCCTAACAGAAAATGTATAACACGATATACTTTAATGGTCTGTATAACGTACAAATTAATATTTAATGCATAACAAATTATGAAAATCCACTATGATCAGAGCTCTAAAGTTTCATTTCGGAAAGAGAACCTAAAAACTAACTCTTTTTCCTTTCATTTTTGTATTGAGAATTTCATTTTTTTTTGTATTTTTTGTAGCTGTGCCTGGTATTGCTGTGTCTGAACCTCAAGCAACGCACGCTGCGATGGCTACCGAAGCCGCGCGACCCGAATTGAACACACGTGCATCTTTAAGTGCTGAAGAGATCCTTGCACGTGTTGAAGTTGCTAAGCTAGGACAAGCGATGAGTGGTGGATCTGCTGTCGATATTCAGGATGTGATTAATGCTGGTGAACTGACCGAGGAAAAACGCAAAGAGATTTCTAAAGCGCTTGTGGAGAAACACATGCTCGAAAGTGTTGACCTGGAAAATAAGCTTAGGGAGCAGGAAATCCAAGAAATAAACGAAATCTTGACCGACACGGAAAAAATGAAACAAGAAGCCATTAAGAAAGTACAGACCTCTTTGAAAGAGAGTCTTGAAAATGTACAAAATGAAGAAGATCGAGAGAAGATTATTATGCAACATGCCGATCAGTTGGAAGCCGTCACTGTACAATTTGCAGACCAGAAAGAAAGAAATTTGAAGAACATGCGAGACCGTTTGAAGAAGGAGCGATTGAAACGAAAGAATTCACTTTTCAAGTAATTCTTTTTTATCTTTGATTCTTTCAAATATCAAAATATTAATTCCATTTGAGAATATTGGATTTCTTTTTGGAATTTATATCCTATACTATTTTGGGGGTCAAAATTGTTGCTTGGTATGTGCGGACCTCAAGGGTCAGTTTTTCAATCAATCTGATCAAGTCTCTCTAAGGGTCGCATTAAATAAAAATAGGAAAAGTCAAATGAGTCTCGAAATTTGGCCAAAGTGTTCCTCAAAAGGTCGAAATTTTCGAAGATTTTGGGAAAACTTTTGAAATTGGAGGCAAATTTTCTAAAAAGCTTCTCTAACGGTCGCTTTTTGGCAATTCTTTTTGGGGGGAAATGTTTTTTGTTCACAGTATAAAAGTTCGATTTCATAAATTTCATTATTTTCATTAAAAAAAATATAGTGCCCACATGAGAGAAGCACAAAAATCAGGAGTTGCCGAAACCGTCGATCACCAGGTTGCTTCGGAACAAGAGGTTGACCGAGACATGCAATTGCTAACGAAACAGCAAGAGAAACTGATGAACGAACTCAAAAAAGCATATCAGGATGAAGCGGAGCGGGCGCGCGAACTTGAAGACGAAGCTAAGCGGGCGGAAATGGAAGAACGTTTGAAAGCCATGAATCTGAACTTTTCACCGAAGAACGAAGAAGATTTAGAGAATCTGAAAACGGTTTTTTTTATGATTTTTATTGTTTTAGAAAATACATTTTGCACATACTTTATTTATTCGTAAAACAAGAGTCCCAAAAAAGGTGTACCGCACTTTGAAATCCACCACAATTTATGAGGTGACCCTTCGGATAGGAAATCAATATCCCCAAGAGTGGGTGTTAATCATTGTGTATGTAACAAGTTTTAAAAGATTTTGTTAATCTGCTATACCTTCGTTATTTTGTTTTATGTTTTTTTAGGAGCTTGATAAAGACAACACGCTTTACAAATCAATCAGAGACAAATTACGTAACCGCAAGCGAGGTGCTCGCCAACCACGTGATTCCCTCATCAACACGAACCTCTCTGAAGAGGAGAAACAACAAGTACAAGATGCACTCAACGCAGAGGACGAAGCCGAAAAAGCTGATCAGTTGGCTGCCATTTTGGCTGTCGCCGGAGAGCTTTCGGACGCGAAGACCCGCGAAGGAGAGCGACGCATGCTCGGTGATTTGGCAGAATCGAACGTTCTTTCGGACGAACAGAAGAGCGAGCTGATTGGTCGACTATTAGAACAACAACAAAAGGCGGATGAACAACAACAAAATAAAAAGGAATACGCGGACGCTTCGTTGCGCGCGAAATTGGAAGCGCGCAGAAGATTGAGAGAGGAAAAAGCGAAAGAAGAAGCCTTGCGCAAAGAAATGGACGCGCTGTCAGAGAACAGGGTAACAGCCAGTTTATATTGTTGATTTTGTCGATGAGATTATTCTTCTAAAATGTCCGCTCTTAGAAGTTTTGAAATAAAAAATACCTGAATCAAGTATCCAAAGAACTTAACTGAATCATAGCAGACCAATGACTTTTTTAAACGTTCTTCCGACTTTCTTCCAACGTCTTATTAACGTTCTGACGTTGGGTCGACGTTGTTTTTAACGTTCTGACGTTGGAACGACGTTGTTTTGGCAGCGTTCCGTTTCTGATGGGATTTTACTAAGACCTAATACCCATGAGGGTTTTCTTCTTTTTTTTTAAACTCTTCCTTTGTTTTTTGCTTCTACAGAATCAAATTTTACACGGCGATAAAACGGCATCAGATATTGCTGACATCATGAACGTGGGTTTAACAGATGACCAAAAGATGGAGCAAGATCGCTTGTTAGCGGAACAAGAAGCCAAACAAGCGGAACTGCTGATGAAACAATTCGAAGAGGCTCGACAAATGCAACATGGTTGTGATCAAGAAGAAAACAGTGCCAAAGAAAGTATTGAACAGCAAATTGATGAACAGAAGATGAAGGTATAATTGAACTTCATGTAGCAGTCAAATGACATATTTTCAATGTTGTTTTGACGTCCATGAAACGTTCCACCTCGTTCCCAGCCAGAGCTCTTTGCGCGTTTTTAGATGCTTTTGATACGGCTCAAGATAAATATTTAAAAATATGTAGAATAACGCAGCGGATGTTACCCTGGGCACGAGGTTGTCCTGGGAACGAGGTTGTGAAACGTTTTGGCGTTGGAGTGATGTTGTTCGAAACGTCAAAACAACGTTTCGTGTTAACTGCTCTTACTATTGAAATTCTCTCAACCTTTTGCTAAAATAATTTTAAGTTTTCTCGAATATAATAAGTTTTGTATATAGGACAACAGAATGGGGTTTAAACCATTAAATACTAATGAAATCTTTTTAGTTTTATATTGTTTTTAACTCTTTACTTAACTTTTTAATTTTATTTCATCCATGAGCTGATGCTATTGTTGACTACAGACCTCTCTTTCTAACTAGCGGGTGGACACCATCTGGAAGTTGAACTAGTGCCTGTTGATTTGAAATGTCCGCTAGAGTGATATTCGGAGAGAGGACTGTATATTGATTTGATTTTACTTCTTTTCATAGGCTCTACAAGAACAAAGGGATAAGTTTGAAAAAGACTTAGAAGAAAAGAAGAAAGATTTATCGGAAGAGCAACTCAAAATGTTGGTCGACGAACACCGACAACAAGCCGAGTTTTTGGAACGAAACATGGATGCTGAGAAAAACCGACAACAAGCGACAATTGCCGAGAAGATTGCCGAGAAAAAACGAAAACGTGCTTTAGCGTTGGCCAAACGACACGAAGCTGACAATAAGAAGGAACTTGCTGAAGAAAGGAAAGAAAGAAATGGTTTACTGGATGGACAAGTGAGTGTGGCTTCTATCTATTTTTCAGATTTTCAGATAGAAATGTTAGGCTAAAGCCTATTTGCTTAACCTCTAAAATGATTTTTGTTAAATCTTTCTTGACATTTATTAAAGGTCATTGTTTAAATACATACTATACCAGACCTTGGATAAATCCAATCCTGTTCTCGTTCGAATTTAATTTTAAGTTTGACTTATGCATGATTTTTCGAATTACTTGAGCCCATATTAAACGAGTCTACCGGGTGTAACACAAAAACTATTTTTGATTTGATATTTCGAGCAAAAGAAGATTTTTTTTTCATAATTTTTCCTAAATTTTGGTATATAATAAATTTGATTGGTTCAAAAGTTATGAGTAAAATAATAAAATTGTGAGACACAATTGTGTTTTTGTGTGTTTTTAACCAATCCCAATGCACTAGCTTCGAGTGAACGAGAACGAAGCTTTGTTTTGAACTCTAGATAAATGCAATCCTGTTATCGCTTTAATTAAACTCGAATCTTTGACATGCGTGGCAATGTAAAATTTGTTCATAAATTCAACTTTGATTTGTGTTTTCAACCAAATTATTTCAAACATTTTCCCGCACTCTAGCTTCGAGAGAACGAGAACAAAGCATTGGCTGAAAAGATTGCCAACACTGATCCAGACAAAGCGGAAAAGATGATCTTCGCTGCGCTGCAACAACGCCACATGCGCGAACGCGTGGAACTAGAAGAACTCTTTAGGAACGAGACCGATTCCGCCCGAGCGTTAGCTAAAGCGCACGCTGAAGAGAACAGACAGATGGAGAGAGATCAGTTGATGGCTAAACAAGACCAGGTGAGGACCATCTCTTAGGCTTATTCTAGTCGCGGCCGGTTATTTTTGCTGTGTGAAATCTAAGTATGTTTTATGATTAAGATCGGCAATCGAAAACTACTTTTGAAAACATTAACCGCTGAATACTCGATGTAATCAAAATTGTCAGACCATGTTAGTGATTGTCTCTCATGTTTTGTAAGAGCTTGAGTACTATATTGTATGTAAATGTAAATCCTTTAACTTTAGGTAAGATAAGCTTTATGGATCTTTCTTTGTTGTGATATCCATTACGTAATCTTTTCTAAGGAAACAGTCAAAAAAGCTAGCTATGTTTGCCAATAATTTTTGCCGGACATTTAGGATGTTTCCGTATAAAAGATTACATAATGGATATCATCAACGCTCATCTTTCTCTCATAGGAATTTATCAAAATGTTGACAAAAGCTGGTGCTCTCAGTAACACTGATTTAACACAAAAGAAAGCCGAATTGAAATTGAACCACAAGAAGCAACTAGCAGCATTTGACAAAGAAACGGAGCGCGTTTTAGAAGAGGCTGACAAAGAGCCCGTGCCGTCGCTTGAAGTCGCGCATGCGCACCAAAGGCTAGAACTACGCGAGCGCCAACTGAACGAGTTAGCGGGCTCGATGAAAGATTTACTAACGAAAGATGATCTTGTCAAACAGTATGAAGAGCAAGCTGAGAAAGCTACACAAGCGGCTGACGAATTTAGACAGAAAACGTTATTTGACATGGCGCAGAAGATTGAGGAGATAAAAAAAACACGCGCGCAAAAGAGCGACGAACAACGACGCGCTATGGAGGAAGAGATCAAGAGACTGGAAGACGCGCTAGATAATGAACGCGAGAACGAAGCGCTCCGCGAGGCGGAGAAAGAAACGGAGATGGAATCTGAGAGGAAACGAAAGAAACAGGAGAGAGAAGAAGCTGATAAAGTAAGCAATAATTTTTTTTTTCATTCATTAGAACATTTTACAATTCTTAACTTTTCTGATACCTAACCTTAAAATGTTCTTAATGTGTTCTAAGCTAAAAGGCACCAACTTTTGAAAAAGCCAAAAGAAATGTCAATTTCTTTTCAAATATTTTCATTAGAACATGGCATTTGAATGTTCTTAACTTTTTGGAAATCTAACCTTAAAAGGAGCTATTTTAGCTGCTTTCAAGCAATTTTGTTAAGACAAAACCTCAGAAGTTGGCTTAAAGTGTTCTTAATATGTTCTGATTGTTTATATATTTACAGAAAGTAGATCCAAAGGTATTTTCGCAATATTCTAACACTTAGAGTCGACAGATCACGTAGATCTATGGTCTGAAAATGATTTTACCGATTATACCGATGCGCCGTCTCTCAGTTTTAACTCCTGACCACACAGCTGAGAGAACTTTTTAAATGACACCAAGAGTGTCTTTCAAAAGTTAGTGCGCTGGCTAAGGGGTTAAACTCCAACTAAAAGAAACTATATTCGAATGTAACCTGTCTGCCTGATATGAATCTCTCGTTTCGTTCCAGCTGGGTAAGGGGTGAGAGAGCTATATCATCGGACAAAAATATGTCGGACAAAAGTGACGGAAATTTTGACGAATAATTTTGTCCGACGAATATTTTATTACGAGTATTTTAAGAAATGCCGGCCGGTAACATGGTAAGAGATAGAAGGGTAGAATTAAAAGTTAGTTTTGGTATATAATAATTTTGTAAAAACTTTTTTCAATTTCAGTTGGCAATCATGCAAAAAGATTTGAACGAAACTGAGAGAGAACGTTTACTAAAAGATCACGAGGACAGCATGAAGAAATTCGAAGACAATTTGAAATCGGAACAACAAAGAACTAAAGAAGCTTTACGCAAGAAGCTGGAAGAACGGCGCAATAAAAGGAAAAGCTTAGAAGTGGGAAAGATACAGGAAGAGTACGCGGGTGGAGCGCGCGAGGCCGCCCAAGAAGACAAACGAAAGCTGGCGGCTTTGCAAACAGCGAGCGCACAAGCACTTACTTCCGCTACACCTTCCCTTGCTGCCAAACAGATGAAAGAAGAGAGAGGTCGGTAGTTTCTCATGATGTCTATTACGTAATCTTTTATGTGGAAATTTCCCGAAAAATTCAATTGTTTACCACTAATTTTATTAATAGAAATTCAAGCTAGTGAACAAACACACACTTTTCCGGACTTTTCCGTAGAAAAGATTACGTAATGGAGATTATCGATATTGCGAAGACACTTTGAGCATGTCGCACAATAGTCTACATAATAGACAGCTCCAGGCTTTTATGCCTTTCTCTTGGTCTATAGCCTTTCATATGCTTGGCCAATGATGACTCCCTCGAGATTTTTAAAAAATCTTCTATAGGGCGTACGTAATAATTTCCTTGATTAATATTCATTTTAAGATCAAAGTGCATAGTCCGTAGAGAAGGAGTTTAGGCTCTGAACGAAGGAGTAAGACGTAGCATAGTCGCACAACTGCCAAAAGGAATCCTCATTCACCGACTTCCTCCTTCGCGTGTGTTTCTTTGAATCTGACGTAGCTAAATTAACCAATCGCTGTTTGCGATCGGGCTTTCCTGGTTTCGCGGCTATGCTTAAACATATAGGCTATTATACCTGGGCAAAGGTCAGACAACGCCCTTAAAATTAACTTCAACAGACAGGCCATATATATGTATATCCATATATCTATATGTATTCATTTATTCTTTATCTGGTTCAGTTATTCAGTGCAAAGTGCCTTTTTTTGCTCACAACCTACCTTGTAATATCGCAAGTTTTTTTCTTATATTTACGTAACGAAGCTTCTTGTCTATTTTTCTCCTCAGCTCCTGAACAGGAAAGCTTATCGCAATCCGTCCCACCGACGTTACCGTCTCCACTATCACCAACCACCTTAGGAAATGTCGCTGAACAGGATTGGATGAAGATGTTGACAAGTTCTCCATTGTTCAAAGCTGTAAATGATATAGAAGATATGGTTAAAGATGGCGTCGGTCCACAAGGTTGTATTGGCGCTAAAGGACGACCATATATCGATATTAAGGTACAAAGGCGTTTTTTGTCATAAAACATCAGCCCCCCTCTCGATATTTGTGCTGAATATTTCGAGAACTAAGAGAACTAAGAAACATGAAATCTGGAACGAGCCTCAGATAGCTGTTCTTATTTTTTTGCCGAATTTAGGTTTAATCTCAAATTGTTCTTATCTTGTTCTCATTTACTGTCTATAGTTTCTAAAGATACATCCATAAAAAAAGGAAAAATATGTACTTTTAGCCTCAGTACTGTTCTTAAATTGTTCTTATTTTTTGCCATTTCTCAGCCTCGTCGTTCTTATAAAATTGTTCTCCTTATAAAAAAATTAATTGTATGCTTAATGATGTCTTACAAATTTGAACTTTAATCTTCAGGACGCTCAATGGTCATGTCAAGATGAACTCATCCCTGTCGACATCAATGAACTCACACCGATGAAGTTCGTAGTCTATCGATTCGGTGTTTTCACCATCCAGCTGCTTCAAGAGATCATGGAGGTACCCGAAGTTACTCTCCTAATCGCATCCGCCCTTCCGCCCAACAATTACTCCAAGAACGCCTTCAGAAATTCTTTCTTCTACGAGCGGTCGCGCAAGATTTTGTTCGTGCGCCAAGAACGCATGGATAGCGTTGGAGATTTTGTTGTGTTGATTATGCATTGTTTGGCGCACATCAAAGTCGATGATTTTGTGGACGACAATAATGTTCTTTTCCTCAGAGAATTCTATAAGGTATGTTTGTTGTGGAAATTTAAAGCATCTTACTTCTAGTTTTGTGTGAGGACCATTTTCTGACCATTTTCTGGACAAAATGATTTTGTGCCAGGATTATTCCTGTACTTCAAGTCAATTTTGTTATGAATGAATGTAATCTTTTTTGAAAAACCCTTGTTTTTTTTTGTTTTTTTTGTTTTTTTTTGGGGGGGGGGGTTCAATCCAAGAAGACCAAGAAGCTGTCTCTAGCGCTGGGATTGAGGTTGTAGATTTTCAAATTACAGTGGGTAAAATATGTAGAATTTCTAGGGGTAAAACACTCAAAAGAATCTCGTACACTTTCCAAAAAAGTCAGAAAAGTCGATATAAAGTTTAAAAACAGTCAATACGTCAATCTAAAAAGTCAAAAAATCTCACCAATTTTCGAGTGATTTTCCCCATTTTTATTGTACTAGAATAAACTCCACAAAATTTTTTTCATCAGACAATGCGTGTATGCTGTCAAGATATGTTCTTCTCTCGATCACGATCAACACAAGCTAGCCACCAATTGCTGAACATCCCTGCGTCACGTGACCAAATGCGCATGCTCGGTACACCGTTGGAACACATGTTCAAGAAGGCAGCACAAAAACAATCACACAAATTAAACGCTGTCAAGGAGCTTTTGGACGTCAAAATTAAAGACCCAGTTGAACAAGATTTCTCGAACGAGGTAAGGACAACAGTTCGTTATGCAGCAAGTCAAATTTCACGTAGACACGGAACATTAACGTCAGAACGTTATTTGGACGTTGAAACAATGTTGATATAACGTTGCGTAACTGTTGGGTTTAGTCTCAATAGCAAATTTACATTTTACTATATTTTCATTATAGGGCGTCACCGAAAGGATCTCCAAACACAATGTCTTTGTCGATAATGCCAAATTACGTGCTTATTTACGATCAGTAGGTGCTATAGAAACTTCCGAACAGGCCGACTCTCATGCTGAAAATCGCTTAAAGGAATTGACCGGAAAATCGAAGTCGTCCGATAAATCGAGAAAGTCGTAAGTAATTGTTCTCGTTCTCGTTCCTGTTCTTTTCTTCATTTTTTTGTTCGCTCTCACTCACACGGTTGGTTCTTGGGAATTTTTTTTTTTACTCAATATTTTTGTAGTAACAAGGTTTCCGTTTGTCACCTGCTGAAGGATAAATAACGTAAATAATGAGAGCTAGATAGACTTGAATCGTTTATGACGTCATTTTGTTTGATACTTATACAATAATGACTGGTTTGGAGGTCAATACGGGAAAATATTGATCGCAGCCGAATACGTAGGATAAGGTCAATATTTTGCGTATTGACCGACAAAACGGTTATTATTGTGTTTATTTACTGGTGAGTCTATGTAAATGCTTTCGGTTCTACAAGAAATTGACATTCTTCCCCGAT